>PVJX010004984.1:0-34146 GCA_004027295.1 Dolichotis patagonum
GAATTGCAAAGGCTATTCACAGAAATCATTAAGGAAAATTTTCCAAGCATACAAAAAGGAAATGATATGCAGATGTATGAAGCATACAGAACGCCAGCCACCTACAACCAAAACAGAGCTACACCCAGACACATAATAATCAAGATCCCAGAAATTCAATATAAGAACAGAATATTAAAAGCCATCAGAGAAAAGAAACGATCACTTATAAAGGAAAACCCATCAAAATCATGGCAGACTTTTCGACACAGACCATTATGTCAAGAAGAGCTTGGAGTGAAGTAATTCAAGCCCTGAAGGAGAACAACCTCCAGCCCAGATTGATGTATCCTGCAAAACTCTCTCTAGAAATTAATTAAGCATCTCTAGATGCTTCCTTGACAAAGAGGACCTTGGAGAATTTGTGACCACCAATCCAACCCTACAAAAAATACTGAAGGATATTTTAGAGAGAGAGAGAGAACAAGACTATGAGCATTTCAGGAACAATGGCAGAGAGGCCTCAGTGAACGGGACAGACAGTGGAGTGGAACAGAAAAATAGACAACCAATGGCAGAAAAACAGAACAACAGAAATAAGTCAGAGAAGATTGACTGTAATCTTGAGTATAGATGGCCTTGAAATATTAACAGAGAGAAATACAGGCAGAGTAGATCCAGATTAGGGTCCATTGAGTTGCTCTATATAGGGAGGCAGTGGGACCCAAAACAAGCAGTGCACTCCATGGGAGTGAAAGAGGAGGAATTGTCTAAAAAAGGGAGGCGGAGGATATCATTAGTTGGGTAACAAGATTTAAAATTTACATGATTCTCATCACTCTGCTTGGATGGATTATGTGCTGTTCCATTTTGTCTACTTACGCTAGACTTGAGGACATGGTCAGCTATCCCAAAAATAAAAGGACATATTATGGTAATCATCCCTAGTTTCCTATCAACTTAATCTGAAGCCCTTTATAACTTATACTGTCTTATTATGACTGATCTTATTTGAATCAGGGTTGTTAGATTGCTGCTTTGTATTGACTGGTTTTATTTATATCTGTTATGACTGATAGCATCAAGTCTACGAGTATAGGCAACTACACTGAAGATGACAAGATTCACTAAGATACCCACTCTGGCTTGATTATTACTTGCTTTTGAAGTCTTATAATGTCTCGAATGCTTTGTTTTTATTAATGTTGTTATATACTGCTGAGACATCATGGTAGCCATTGTAGATCACCTTGTATTGCGGTTATATATGACTTTTTTGCTTCATGCTTTTCTAGGTATTGTTTTATTTTATCTTGCTTTGTTTTGTCTTTACCTGTAATACAGAAAGGATGGATATACATTTAGAGACTCATGGATGTGTAGAGCTTATAAACAGTTTACAAGAACCAACTATATAACGCATATTGAAATGAAGAACTACGTTGAAGAAAAAGAGACACTGCTGATTCTGTAATGTCATGATGTGTAATCCAGCAAAATTATCATTCTTTGTTCAAAGTGATTTTAGCTTGTTTTGTTTTGTTTACGTTCAACACACATGAAGGTATGGACAGCTGTTTTGAGAAGAATGAGAGACACTAATGAGAGCCATTTTCAGCTTCCCTGTTTTCTAGTCTTGAAGACCTGAAATGCCCTCTTCGTCCTGCTCAAATCAATTCCATACTATGTTGTGTCATGTGAATTCCCTGTATGTGACAATATGGACAACTATTTGTGAGAAAACAAGAGTCAATACGATAGAGAGTGAATATCTCCAATTGTCTAGTTTTGGAATTTATGTCTCTTACATTGCTTTCTTGTGACCCACTTTGTTCTGTTTTGTTGTGTTTAATTTTACCCCTTTGATATAATTGAATATATATTTGAGTGGGTAAGATGGATGACCATATTGCTGGGTTTTTTTGTCAGATCATGGAACAGAACTGTTAACAGACTCACTGTTTGAATGTCTACTTTACATGTTTTAACTTTATAATTTGAACAGCTATTTCGAATAAGTCACTATGTAATTTGTCAAGTAATAATCTCTTAGGTTTTTTTGTTGTTGTTCTCTCTTTTTTTCCTTGGAATTCTGTATTGTTGCTACCCTTTATTCTGTTTTTTTTTCTTCTCTTTAAATAAAATTTAAAAAAAAAAGAATTTCTGGAAAAAACAATCAGTATTTTTGCCTAAAAGAATAGAATAGTAAAAGTGCACATGATCATGCTTTTTAAAAAATCTGATTAATTACTCCCCAGGGTAGGGAAGGGTCAGAAACAGCTTACTAAATAGTGTACTACACCCACCCAGCCTCTGTGCCTGGGCCCAAGAGCACACCCCTCTGGGTAGGACCTCGGAGAGCAGGAGAATGTCAGGTTTCTATGATTGCCTTTTCTCTCTCAAGCCATTTTCTTCTTTCACTCCCTTTGTTCCAGCCACAGAGCTTTCAGTTCCTCAAATGTATTACCCTCTCTGCAGATAGAGGTCTTCGTACAAGCAGTTCTCTCCAGTAGACTTCCCCAACCAGCTCTTTGTAGCTCAGTCCAAACTGCTGTCTCTGAGGTCAGCCTTCTCTGACCCTCCAGACTAGCTGATTGCCCCTCAATCTCACTCAAATTTGTTTCAAAACAAATGAAATTTATGATATCTGATTATCACCTGTCTTTCCTCCCATATCATAAAACTCTATGAGGTTTTCTCACTGTTTTATCTTAAGCACCAATCTAGTTTGGAGGTACTTAGTAGGTCCTTAAATTATTAACTGAAAAAAAAAAAGAAGATAAGAAGGAAGCTCTGATTCAGTTTAGGGTTTCCTCTGACATTCTACAACAGGACAAATGTGTAGTTACTAGAGGAACTCACTTTTAAGAGACCAGAAAGATTGAAGAAGAAAATGGAATATGAAAGGAAGCCATTATCTATCAATGAAGTCTCAAAATCCCAAAATTTAAAATACAGTTAGGAAAATATTTGATGCTGTGAAAAAAATAATGCAAGCTATTGATGGAGTTGCTGTTTTGTGTTTTAACATTTTTATTTAACCAGGTTTTTAATTTCTGGAGGTTTTGATTAAATTAAGAGCCCCTCCCCAAATTGTCCCTTTTTTTCATCTTTATTGTTTTTCTCGTCTTCCTTTTTGTCTCCTAATCTTGTTTTCCTGGTCAGTTAATGATCACTCCAGCCAACATATGTTATACAAAACATTTTTAACTCCCATCTTTTAACCCTCCAAGACTTCTGGAAATTTTTCTCTAACCTGATCAAAGTGGGATGAAACAGGCCAAAAAACTTCCATGGAAGGAACTCACACACTTCCTGTCAATCTGATTCCTGTGAATCCTGTGAATTGGTGCTTGAGATACAATGGTGAGTGAAACTCATGGAGTTTTATGGTATGGGAGCAGGTACAGCTCATCTGTATAGCTCATGCCCTGAAGTTAGATGGGCAAGTTTTTTGTCCCACTGAGTGAGGAGACTTGAAGATACCTGTTGTAAAGTCAGGTCTATGACTACACTAGTACCTACAAACCAGTGTGGTGGAACCTAACATAGTTAGCTTTTAGAATGGGCTGTGCTTTTGTCTTTTCTCCCTCCTTATATATAACTTGGGGCCCTGTCATCAGGTGTGTTATGCCCATTGATAGAAATGTGACCAAGTGTCCAAACTTCTGAGCTCAGCTTTCCAACGCCAGGGACTTGACTGGCTTATCTGAGCACTTGCTGCTTTCCTCATACATCCAGTGACTGTTGTCTGTAACGAATGGGAAAATTGTAAAGTGCTAGTGAGACAGAATGAGACTGAGAGAGGGTTTAAACAATTTATTAAACATGTTGTAATATGATCATATTAATAAGAACTCTTTATTCTCTTGAGGATTTACATAATTTTAATCCATCCCTACAATCAGTTTTCTAATTGTATATTTTATAATTCTTTTTTTTTTTTATATCGGGGATTGAACTCACTGGGACCTTGCGCTTCTCAGGCAGGCACTTATGCCACTGAGCTAAATCCCCAGCCAATTGTTTATTTTAATAGTATTTCTCACCTAAAATAAATTTCCAGCTCCTTGTTCTTACCTGCAAAACTCCAACCTATTCTTTATTATGCCATGAAATCTCACGGCCATTCTTATTCCTTCCCTAATCATTCCAGCCTCAAATGACCCCGTGACTCACTATTGATTTGTGACAATCCTAGGGCATAGGATATTTGTATTGCTTCCTATATTTGTGCATGTTTATTCTCCCTACTTGGACGATCTTGGACATGTTACTTAATCTCTCTGTCTTTCATTATTGTATCTCTAAAATAGGAATAAGATGGTAGCTGTCTTGTAAGATTGCTGTGCATAACTGTCATTATTTTCTTTTATCTCTTCTGTTAGATTTCCTCCTTGAGGACAGTAATTCTTTGTATTTCTTGATTCTGTTGTAAAATTAAAGGATGAATGGAGGAAGGAACCAATACTGGGTTTTGATATTTGCATGTTGCTCTTTACTTTTCTATTCATAGACTTTGTTTAAACTTGATAGAGTCTGGATCAGTTCCTAGAGTTGGTTTTGAGATTTTAGGTGATGAGGGAAATACAGTACTTGATATTAAATTTAAGCATTTTCTACAAAATCTTGCTCTTTTTACAAGTACAAAATATTCAGTTCCTGTATCACTGGGACATATAAAGCCTTGGGATTCCTGCTGTGTAGTATGGGGATCCTTAGACTTGTTATGACAGGAGCGCTTATGAAGATCTATTTAGATTCTTCTTTCGTGAGAGTGGTTTTTAAGCACTCTTCTGCAAACTAACTGAATCAGAATCACTTGAGATAGTTACTGTCTATACACATGTGCAGGTCCTACCTTATTGAGTCAGAGGCTGAAGAGTGGCTTGCGATCTGTGTGGAATTAAAGCAGTGTGCTCTAGATGCAGCCTTTGATTAGGCATGAGATATGACCCTGCTTAAGGTACTCAGAACCTCATTGTCTCTTGTGGAAAGCAAGATCCCAGTTCCCAGGCCATTGACAGGGTAGAGTTGTCCTCATTGAGGGGGTTGCTCAAGGGTCATCAATTTTGGACACAGTTTTGAACATCAATAAGCATAACTTCTCATAGGCACTCAAGTGGCACTGGCCATGTCCATCCATGTCCCCTAACCCATGTTAGCATCAAGATGATCATCTGACACTGGTGTGGCTGCTCCTCAGCTCTGACCAGCACTGAGCAACACCAACTGTGGCAGTGCTTTTACCCATCTATGCGTTTCCTTCTTTCCATTTCCTTGGCCAAACCAAAAACACTTTTCAAGCCAATCTGGGAGTGAGAAAGATAGCTGTGCATATAGATAATCTAATCTTTTTATCTTTTGCATAGAGTAATGTTGTTTAAACTTAGTGATTAAGTATTTGTGAATTTTGTCTTCTATTTGTACAGAAGATGACTTTTCATGTCTTATTAGGGTCGTATAGGGAGGGAATGGGATAGGGAACACAACTTTAAGTAGAGATGGGGAAAATGAAATGAAAAATTGCTATCTAAATTAAATATCTAACATACTATTCTGCATTGAAAATTAATCTGTAATGAAAAATTTGACAGAAAATGATCAACAAAGTAGTCTTATAACAGTTTAGTAGGAGTAGAAAGAAATGTTGTACATGAATTATAGGAGTATTTCATATAATCTCACAGTTCAGAAATAAGTTACTTTCCTTGAATGAATAAGCCACAAGTTTACTACGATAATATTAAAAATAAGTGCAGCTACCATTTCTTTAGTGCCTATAAAATGCCTTGTTGATTTCACCTTACTAAATCTTCACTGCAGTCCTTTGAAGTAGATGTTAGTACACGGTTTTACAGAAGAGAAATATAAGGCTCGGAGAAGTTCACTGACTTACATAACAGGAGCTGCAATATAAAAAGGCCCATCTAGGGCCAGAGCCAGGGTTGTTCACTTGTGTACTGTGTTTTCTGCTAATTCTGAGTTGAGAGGCTCTGATGTTCCCCCTCCCACCTATTTATTCGGTTTGTTTCTCTTTTGTTGATTGTGACACAGCTGTTCAGTTCATTGCCTGAGGTTCCTGCCAGGTCAGGGTTTGTGCTGGGACTCTTCTTTCCTTTTCATGATGCACAAGCTGGAGCTCTTCAGAATTCAGAGGTCAGAAGCCAGGATTGTGTTTTTCCTTTAGATCTTTTTATTTTACATCAAAATAAGTGAATCTTGGGAAGGTATTTCTTAGGTGATACCAGGTGATTAGAAATGATTAGAATCAAGTTTACCTGGGTAGTGTGATGAGATGATGGCAGCTAGAATATGAGGAGAAGGATTCATTATAGAAATGAAGATTTAAGAAAAATTAATGATCCTGTCAGGTGTTTAGACTAGTATGCCTGATTAACATCTGCCTTAAAACACACACACACACACACACACACACACACACACCCACACACACACACACTGGCAAGCAGCTCCAACCAATTAGCTGTTTATATCATGTAAGACAGCACACAAGCAGGCTGGCTGAAATGTCACTTCTTCCCACCGTGAGAGTCAATATCACATGCTGCAGCTTCTCCCCATACCTTGTTTTTGCAAGATACCACTGCTTCGGTGGACTTACAAGGGACCTGAAGGAATCTTCTCCAGTAATGTTCTAATTCTATCAACTCTTTCCTCCTGCACCTGAGAAGTAACCTGGCTTATAAATTGGATTAAGCCTTCACTCTTTTGTATGGCTTACTCAGTGTTTGTGATAAGTTTAACTGGAAACCAAACTTCAACATTAGAGAGACTTCATCTGAATAGCGAAATTAATTTACTGATTTTGATTTCTGTTTGAAAAAAATGTAAAGAAAGACAGGAATGTTTGGAGCTGAGCAGAAGCTGACCCTTGGAAGGGGCCTGTGTTCCCCAGCCTGCCCTAAAATCTGTCCCTCACTTTATTTTCTGGTATTATCAGTTGGCCCTAAACAAGGTGTGGTTTGTGGTCTCTGATTTATCATCACTACAGTGTTTGCTCTGTACCCCTCTGTTGGTGGGATGGAGCACTATAACAAGTAGCAGTTCTGATCAATTTGGTAATGGTTTATGTATAATTTTATTACTTTTTCTAAACACGAGATCCACAGTTATATGTGTCATTGGAGACCCGGAAGTGCACCAAGCATAGGATATGGCACATAGTAGCCACTTGGCAAAGCTGTTAAAGGAATGAATTGATGCCTAAAACCCTTGAGTTCTTGGGAACTCGAGGTCTTTTTTTTTTTTTTTTGTCTTTTTGAGGCAGGGTCTCACTGTGCAGTTCAGGCCGACCTTGGCCTCACTTCGTAGCACAGCCTAGCCTTGAACTCACAGTGATCCTTCTGCTTCAGCCTCCTGAGGGCTGGGATTGCAGGCATTTGCCACATGCCCTGCCCTTTTCTTTAAGCTGGAAAAAGAGACATGAGGAGGCCCTTTGGGGATATTAATGATACTCCTTAATACATGCACAGTTTGGATGACAACTAGCAAGTTTCCATTTCCATGAAAGATGGGAATTTATTCTTATTTTGTGACAGGATACCTTGGCCATTTTATGCCAGAGCCTTTGGGGGGACATTAAACTTTAGTGACCTTATAAAATTTAAATAAATTTTCTTTCTTTTTATGTCCAAACAAATCTTCTGTTCAGTTCAGCTGGCTCTAACAATCTCTCCAGGATGATCGTGTCTCTTTGTCCCACTGTGAGCTTTGAAACATTGAGACCCCAGTGTTTCTGGCTCGCAGAGAATTTTGATGTTAACCAAAATTCCTTGTTTTGTTATTAAAACCCAGGCCCTGCCCTACCAGGCAGTGTATAAGCTAGTAATGCTCTTATTCCCATTGTTTGAGACTAAGGCTGCGTAGATCATCTGGCTTTGAATTGTGGCCCTGAGCAAGTTATGTCACATTTCTGTGTCTTAATTTTCTCATCTGCAAAAGGAGTTTCCTAGTGGTACCTATGTCATAGCTTTGTGAGAACTGTGCCTGACAGATCATGGGTCGTTAGCAAATGACAACAGCTGCCTTGGTTGGGGTAGTGATCACCCCAACCAATGATATTTACCTTCAATTATAGAAATGTTACCTTCTATTATAGAAATGTGGCCACTAAGAATTTCCTTGTGACTTAGTTTTTTCCCCCTTTTTTCCAGCTTTATTAAGGTTTTATTGACGGATATAATTGTATACATTTATGGTATGCTGGTTTTCTTTCTCTTAAATGCATTTATTACTTTGAGAATTAAAAAGTCCATTTGTAACCAAACTAAAAAAATATTCGACTGCCACCCAATCCAACTGACAGTCAATTTGATTTGACAAAGCAACAACCTTCTAGGTAGATGTTCAAAGGACTCATAGCTGTCTGCATTATGATAAGCACATGAAGATGTTTGCGGGGGGCGATTGTCTTCCCATTGTTATTGCCCTTTGGAAACCCTAATTTTCCCCTACTTGCTGAAGAAAAGCAATATTCTTAATTTTTGTCTGAGCTTCTTGTAGTCAGAGGCCAGCCATGGGTTCTGGCTTCAGCCATGGGTTCAAACACTGACAGTCCTTGCAAACTTAACAGTGTATGCAGACTAACTTCAAGGGGGCTTAACTTTTTTTAGCCATGAAACTGCAAATTTTTTTTTAAGTTGGCTTCTCTCTCTCTCTCTTTCTCTCTCTCTCACTCTCTGTCTCTATCGCTCTCTCATTTACCCTCTTACATAAGTTGCACAGAAATTATTTCAAGGACAACATTTTTGTAAACAAAATATTTATATCAGGCCTTTTCTTTCCAGATAATGACTCTTCTTTAGGTCTCTACCCAAGTACTCCTTTCAGTATGGATACTTTTTTCAATATAGATACCACAAAATAAAAACTTTGCTTCGAAAAATGTGAACAACTTGTAGACTAAGAGGAAATGTAATGGAGGGATTAGAAAGCAGAAGAGGGAGGTATGAGAGAGTCTTCTGAAGTCAAAATTTAGTGTATTCCAGCTCTTTCTGCCTGTGACCTTAGCAATTCCTTACCTCTTAGTTCTGTCCTCACAGGGCTGGCCGAAGCTATGCTCTGCCTGGTCTGCTTCTAGGAGCAGATAGTTGGCGAGTGCCATGCTACTATGCCTTGCTCTACTGAGCCCAGAGGAGTAGTCTACTTATTCTATATGATAACTTATGTACTCAAAGCATTTTCAACACTTTTCATGATAGAAATACTGCAGTTATCTCTTTTTGTGATCAAATTATGTTGACATTTTGTTTAGACATTTTATGTAGGTACATTTGCACCTACAGTTTTCTTTCTTCAATTGCTTTATGTTGAATTTCAGAATATCTATATGACAAAGTGGTGGCACCCAGAGGCCCTGTGGTTACTTAAAAACCTCTTGGTGCTTCAGTGATATGTTAAAATCCTTTTGCCGTGTTCATCTTCTGCAAAATCCCAAAATACTGTGCTATTTGCATTAGAAAATATGTAACTCAGGATACATATATGGAAGAAAACCCACTGAGTTAATCAGAAAAGGCCATTTATGGGTTCACATAGCCAAATAGTCCAAGGCCAGTCCAGGCTTATTAGACAGATGAATTTAGAAACCCTAAGAGAATACCAGGACTGCACTACTTCTACCTCTGTCAGTGTTCTTTTGTCATATAATATATCCTATTATATATCACATGTATTTGTTAGTTGTTATCTTAGTCTCATTTTCATTGCTGAACAAAATACCTGACATCTAAAGTTAGGGGTGGAAAAGTTTATTTTGCTCATAGTTTGTAGAGGTTTCAGTCCATATCTGCTGGCTCCAAGGTAGGAGAACAGTCATGGTGGGCAGAAATTAGCAAAGCAATAAGCAGGGAGAGACAAGACTATTTCTGTCCCTTATATATTGTATCTAACTGCTGAGATTAGGGTAATGCTGAAGCAATCAGTGGACTGATTTAGCAGTCACACACTCTTAATCCCAGCATCACACCCTCTAGGTTCAACTACTTCCAAAAAAAAAACCTAAAACTGCATGAAGCTTTAGGGTGGCATCTAGACACAAACCATAAGAGTTGTTTACTAAGTACTTCTAGAATCCTCCATCTGGTGGATTGTGCTTCTTTGCCTTTTGAAGTAAGGTGTAGCAGTATGATTTGCTTTTACCAATAAGATATGAACATAGAGACTTGTGTCATTCCTGGGCAGGAGCTTTTAGAAGCTTTTAGAACTCCCCTTCTGATCCCTGGTGAACATGTAATGTCAGGGAGAGCTTCTGTTGTAAGTCACTGAGCTTTGCGCATTTTCTTATGACATAAGCTAGCCTATCTTAAGGAATATATATTGTCATAGCTTTGTACATTTTCTTATGACATAAACTAGCCTATCTTAAGGAATATATGTTTTCATATGTAAAAATAAAAGGTATGTCTATCCTGGGTGCTCAGATAAGACTCGTGTTAACTCTGAAAAACTATGAGTAGATGATGTTTCCATCTTTAAGGCCAATCCTGTGGCCTAGAAATGAAGTGTTCTGATTGGCCAAGCCATTGTTGTTTCTTTATCCTGAGCCAGAGAGGAAATCAGCCCATTCAGCACTCATGGGCAGAGCAAGAAAAAGGTGGCCTCCAAAAGAAATAGAGCCATCAGAAAAGCAGTAGATAAGTGTTAGGCAGATTAAAATGGAATATGTTCTTGTATCATAAGAAATAATGAAAAATATTTGCAGCATTTTATTTTATTCTAGAGCCAAAATTCCATTGTTAAACCTTTTAGTAGGTCATTCATTAGCTCTACAAATCTCTAAAGAGATTTTATGATCTTCTTTATTGTCATACAGATATGCCAGAGGAAAAAATTTAAATTTGCATGCTCAAACTGGAAACTGTCAATCCTATAGCTATTTGTCAGTAATAACTTAAAATATTACTGTAGTAACATGACTGCCTTTGCTTTCTTTAAATTCTTTCCATAATATCCCTAGGACTTCAGCATATTCAATTTTAGAGAAAATATCACCAATGAGAGGACAAGTTGTCCCATCTGTCACTGCTTGCTACCTCTGATGAATCCTTACTCATGCTGCTCTCTAGAATCACATGAAAGCAAGTTTTGTGTCACTTCTGTGTGTGTGGAAACTTCAATACCTCTTTCTTCTTGTGTTCCAATTTGTCTATTGACCTAATTTCTTATATTTTTTCTTAACTCAGTCCACAATTTCTGCCTTTTAATTTTTCACGCATGTACTATTTAAATTTATTGCAACAAATTTGTTAAATTTGTTGTAACAACTGAAATGTTTGGATTTAGGTAAACTATTTTATTACTTGTTTTTGAGTTCTACTTTTCATTATTCTGTTTGTTGCCTGACTTCTTTTGGGGTTTTTTAACATTTTTTAGTGTTGCATTTATATCTTATGTTTGATTTCTTTTTTAAATAATATTCTTCTAGGTGCTTAAAGGAGTTGAGCATAGGCATTTAACATGGTCTGCTTACAAACAATATTTTACTATCTCAAATGTAACATAGAAACATTATACATATCTAAGTCCCTTTATGTTGTAGTTCTTTTATGTATTATATTTACATATATTGAAAACTTCATTTGTATAGTGTTACAATTTTTATTTCAGTCATGGAATATATATCAAAGCTCTCACCAGAAAAATAATTTATTACATCTGCCCAGATATTTAGCATTTCTATTATTCTTCCTTTATTTCTGATGCTCCAGCTTTCTTTTTGACATCATTTCTCTTCTGTCTAACCCAACCAAATGAATAGATACTACCTAGAAGAAGAAATGCAAATGGTCAGTAAATACATAAAAATTTTTTAACATCTCTGGCCATTAGAGAAATGCAATTAAAACAACTTCCTTTAGTAGTAGTTTTAAAAAACCAGTCTGCTGGCAATAAATTCTCTCAATTTTCTTTTACATGAAAAATACTGATTTTACCTTCAGTATTTTATTGGTACATTTTATATATACTTAATTCATTCTAATATCTGTACATGATATATCTTGCTTCTTATTTCCCATTCCATGTTTTCACAAAATATATTTCTTTTTCTTTTAGTACTTTAAAAATGTTTTTCCATTTCTTTCTATCCTGTATGGTTCTGATGAGACTCTAGTACTTTAGATTGAATTTCTGGCATTTGGGCTTCACTGAATCCAGTCAGAGAGAAGCAGAGGGAAGAAATGATGTACTCACTACCACCTTGAAGAAACTTCAAAGTCTGATCTTTTTCATGTTTTCTATCCAGGTTTTATTGTTTCAGTGAGTAAGGCAAAAAAAGGTGGTATGTACTGATCTCATCTTACCCACAACCTTTCTATATGTTTGTTTTGGAGAAAACTGTATGTAAAGTTTAACAGAGCTACCAAACTCTTTTTATGTTACTATACTAAGTGTACCATGTGTGGTGTGTGTGTGTGTGTGTGTGTGTGATGAATACTTACATAGTGCTTAATGTGTGGTAATATGGTTTTGTGTATATTGGAAGATAATTCACTTAATTCTTATAACAGTATGATTAAGTATATATAATTATTGATTCATACTTTAAGGATGAAGAATTTGAAGGATTTGAAGTTGAAGTGGTTGGACTAAGATCAGCAAGTGGGAAGTGTTGGAAACAGGTCAGATCTGCAGAGAATCTGGTTTCGGGGTCTACTTCTTAAATCACTACATTATGGTTCCTCTAATTAATTGTGATTGTAGAACAATACTAACAAAGTCAAGAAGAAATAATACCTCATTATTAGTAAACATTTGCTATATCTTAGTTCTGAGCTAAGTACATTATACATAGTATCTCTTTATACATCTAATTCAATGAAAGTGCTAATTTGCTCACATTTTATTGAGAATTATGTCATGTACTGTGCTAAGGTTCTAAACATATCCTGGTGAAGGCTACATTTCAGAATAAGGAGCGGCATTAAACAAATGATTCACTTACAATTATGTGAGTGCCGTTGTGAAAGTATCAAAGAGGAGGCTGTTAGTGGGGAAGAGCATTCTAGCAAAGTTTCTAGCTTAAGTTTACCAATCAGGACAGGATAGATTATTTTGAAATAATGAGCCTCAGAAATTCGGTGGCTTAAAACAATAAAAATCTGTTTCTTGCTTATACTATATGTCCATCAGAATTGGACTGAGAGCTCTGTACTCCACTGTTATTTTTGACCTCCTCACTCCAGGAAACTGGCTGACAGAGCCACCACTAGCAAGCACACAGCTATTCCCCAAAGAGGAAAAGAGCAAAGTAAACATAAGTGATGATTAAATCTTTGTCAACATGTCACACAATAGCTTCTGCTTATTGACCAGAGTAAGATGTAGGTCACTCCTAATTTAGAGGACTAAGAGAAGTATAATCCTACCTTTCCGATTGGAAGGAGGAAAATCAGAAATATTTGGGAACCAGCACTAAGATATGCCAGGCTTATCCTCAGCTCAAGAATGCTTTCTTTAGGAGGCAGAGTTTGAAGTGAATTCTGAAGCAAAAGACAAAGACATTGGGGTGGGAAATAGATGAAAAGACAAATATGAATAAGGTGACGGAATAAAAGAGAGTACCACAGGCCTGGGAGCTAGTTTAAGATTGGGGAATGTTTTGGGAATTTATTTCAGTGTCATAAGCCCCTGCCTGGCAAGTGCAAGGTCATGAGTTTGATCCCTGGTATAAAAAAAAAAAAATGTATCCTAAGGGCCATGGGAGCTGATATGGAGGTTTAAATGGGAAAAGGCACATAATCAAATTTGTGTTTTCTCTAGGATCCCGTGGCTAGTGTGGACAACAGAGGGTAGGAGATGGGTAGAGAATAGGAATAATAATGGGCCAGTGGGGAGGCTAATGTTTTGATACAGTTAGAGATGGTCACTTGATTTAGGCAATGACAGCTGAGAGAAGTGGGTAGACTGGAGAAACAGGGGTTGAAGATTGATGAGATAACCTTCCAAGAGCCTCTGAGAATTGATTATTACCCATATTTTTCAAGGAGAATACTAAGACTAAGAGAAATAACAGGTTGGTCACTGAGTGGCATAATAGGAATTCAAACCTGAGTCTGATTTCTAGACTTGTGTTCTTAACTCTTATGTCACACTCCTTCAGGAAAATGATTTGAGAAGGATAGTTTGTCCCTCCAGTAAAGAAAAGGCATGCATTTTTAGGGCTCTGTCTTGGCTAAGATGGAGCTTTTTTAGACTTTTTCATGGTAGATGTCTTAACTCTTATTACCTTTCTTTGCTTACCTTACAGCCATGACAGCTATGCAGGAAACCTCAGTTGCATATGCTATATGGAGATAGCATGAAAATCAAAGTCAAGGATCCCATCTAAGTGCTTCCATGTGAATTAATTTATGTTAATGTTTAATTTATTAATTATTTTGTGTTATAGCATGTTTTAGGGTTGGTTAAGGTATCTTAGAGATTTTAGTTGAACCCAATTCCTTCCTTACCACCTCCCCAAACCTACCTCTTACTCTATTCTACTCTTTCTCTTTTCTTTTTTCTTTCTTCATCCATCATTTACTTACCAAGAACTTTCTGAGTAACATTTATTTTTGGGCAGCGTGACAGAGTGATTCAGGATATGGACTCTAAAGTTGTTCTGTAAAACACTCTTCTATCCTTTCTACTGACATTAAAGTTATAGGCCTATTTCAATGTTTGTTGGTCTATGCAGCTTTCTCAGCTTCTATAGATGAGTCCCAAGGGACCTGCATTTGTTGTAGATGTTTTAAGCATGCCCATCTTAGGCTGAACCTTTAGTCTTCTTTGTAGTCTATTTTCCTTGACAATAAGCATCTCATTCACTATACTGCTTTTGCTTCTCCCAAACTACTCACAGTGGTGCTAACTACACAGTTATTTCCTAATGCACCCAATAAGAGAAGGATGATGGTGTTTTTTTCTAAACCTTCATAAAAGACTATTATTTTAGTGTAATCAGCTATGAAACACAAGTGGTTTTGAAATGTAATCAGTAATAAACATTTCAAACAGCATAACCAGAAACCTAAATTAATACATTAAAATATCAAAACTTTTAAACAGTATAATTAACAGTGTCACTGTAGGTTTGATAGAGAAATACCAAAATTTTACTTGTATAGTTAATTTCCTTTTTGCTTCTCAATTTTATGTCCAGGAATGTACAATTCAGAATAGCTTTCCTACCAAGAATGATGAGTCCACAGTTTGTTCTAACTTTTGCTTTTATACTTAACGTAAAAATGTACTTGAAAGGTAAAAACTTCAGAGACAAATGGAACCCAAAATACTTCAAAGTTATGACATTAAAAGAACTAAAATTATATGCACCAGGAAGTTTTATAGCAGTATATCTTATTGCTACTATACTACCTTGTTTCTTGTTTACCACCAAATTTCTAATTATATTGTGCTAGATGATCCCATGAGCTACAGAGAATAGAACTGTCAGGACATGGCAGGTGGTCTCTGTCATGTGATTCTGTTCTTAAGCAATGATTAGCACAAGCTGTTCAACTGGCATGGATTTTGTTTTTGTTTTAAATAAAATTTATTTTTAGAATGGTTTTAGATTTACAGAAAAATTGCAAAACTAGCACGGAGTTCTCATAGATCATGGGTCCAATTTTCGCTATTATTAGCATGTGGACTACTTGTTATTAACTAAACATGTATTAGTATAGCACATTGGTTACAGGTACCAAACAGATACTGATTCGTTATTATTAACTAAATTTCCTTAATATTTACCAAATACCCTTTTTGTGTTCTAGGGTTATATTATATTTAGTTATCATGTATCCCTAGGCTTTTCCTGGCTGTGACAGTTTCTTATGTTTTTCTTAGTTTTAGTGACTTTGAAAGTCCTGAAGAGTACTACTCAGGTATTTTTTAGGATATCTTGTAGTGGAGATTTGTTTTATGTTTTTCTCATAATTAGAGTGGCATGAATTATGGGGAAGAAGATCACAAAGGAAAACTGCCATTTAAATCATATTGTATAAGATATATACTGTCAATGCGATGTTGACCTTTACAACTTTGCTGAAGTCATGTTGTTCAGGTTTCTCCACAGTAAAGTTACTGACTCTCTTTTCTGTGCTGTAGTCTTTGGAAGGAAGTTACTGTGCCTAGCCCACACTCAATGAGTGGGAGTTTCAGTCCACTTTGTTGAGAGCAAAATATCTACATAAATTATTGGGCATTTTTCTGCACAAAGAGATTTTTCTCTTATTTATTTCAGTTGGGCTAGTGGATATTTAGTTTATATTTTGGTTATAAATGTTTCATTTCTTTTGTTTCTCAGAATACTCTAGTTTTGGTCATTGGTGCCTTTCATGTGGCTTCTTTCACTCTTACTGCTTCCTTCCTTCTTTCCATTACAAATTGAGACAGACTCATCTTGTATATTTCCTACCCCTGTCCTAGAATCAGTTATTTCTTTAAAGTGCTATTACTGGAGGGATTTGGGAATCAAGACCCATTCTTGTTGCTGCTGGGAAGCCATTGCCTTTCTAGATCCTCTTAGCTGACAGAGCATAAAAATGTATGTATTTATACAGATCTATACCAATGCTTATATTACAGATTTTATTATAAAACCATCTGTTTTCAGAGTAAGCTAAACATTATACCAGTGTCTTCAATACTACTTTATTACCAGATGGATCATTCAGTGTGGACAGGAATAAAGGGATCCTAGGCTCATCTCTTTGTGTATCTACATAATCCACACTGATAGTGAAAAAAACCTTGGCTCCCACTATCATTCATTATTAGTCTAGATTCATCCTCAGCCCACCTGGAAGATGACACAAGTGAGATTGCAGTCTTTGTATCCAGAGCCATTTGATATTTATCCCCCTTCTCTTTGATGTTCATTTTGATCACCTGACTTAGGTCTGGCTTCTGCTTGTATAGTTACTGTGCTCTTCCTTGTAACTAATAGCCAGTTCCTTATCATTTATTTTGATACCATACAAATATCCTGCTCCTTTTTAATTTTTTTTTATTTTAAAGAGGATAAAACAGACTAAAACCAATTGAAACAAACCAGTGTAAAAGATACAGGACTTCAAAACATTACCAAATCAACAATAGTTACCATAATGCCTTTAGATGTCTTCAAAATAGCTGCAGATAACTTCGAACGTAGTAAAAATCAAGAAGAACAAAATAGAATAGAAACAATAAAAACAAAACAATGAATTCAGTAAAGGACTTCAAAACAAGCCTATAGTAAATCCAAAATTGCTACCATAATATATCTTGCTATGTTTGAAATAGCAATCTTTTAGGGTTAGGGGATTATGGTAACTATTGTTGATTTGGTAATGTTTTGAAGTCCTGTATCTTTTACACTGGTTTGTTTCAATTGGTTTTAGCCTGTTTTATCCTCTTTAAAATTAAAAAAAAATGTATATGCTTTATTTGTGAAATACTTTTTTCCATGGTGAAAGGCCTGGCTCTTGGCAATGCCAACACATTTACTTTATTTCCCTAGATTTTCAGGACATAAATTAAAAGAAAATGCCATTTCAAAATTGTGTATTCATTCCATTTTTTAGCAGAAAAGTCTGCTAAAGATAGATCAAGATTTACTTGCATTTTTTCTAGACTGAGAGATATATGTATTTTGGTATTCCATTATCATAGACTTGGGTATAATTTTGGTATTGTGTTATCGTAGATTTGTCAAGTGGGAACTCATTTAGGCTGGTTCCCATGTCTTTTTGACATGCTACCATTATTTGATGGGACCTTCTTACTTTCTGGCATGACAAAGCTTATCTTACACCTTTTTTGCCCCATCCTTGGAAAAGTATTGCATTTTAGTGTTACTTGGATTATTTCTTCCCTAGGCTGCTTTCCAGTCTGCCTCCAGTTTGGTTCTATTATTTAGTCAGGTTTCATTTAGGGTTATTTATTTAGGGTTTTCTTTTATGTGTATTGATTTAATTGTATTTTTGAACATGTAGAACATTAACTTTCTTCCAGGTTTAAAACTATATAAATAGGCACAGTGAAAAATATCACTCTTTCTTCTATCCTTTCCAACCTGTCCTTCTATCTCATCCCTTTACACGTAACTTGTTATAATTTTAATATGAATTTTTCTTTTAAGTAAAGTTGAACATATTTTCATATTTTAGTGTAACTTTTTATTTTATGTGAATTGTCTATTCATGTATTTTGCATGTTTTCTATAATATTTTGGTCTTTCATAAAATTTTAAAGTTGTTTATAAATTAGAGACATTAGTTCTTTATGATATATTTGCAAGTATTTTCTCATTTATTTGTATTGTGATTTTTGTTTGTGGTGTTTTCTCTTCAATTTTTGTACATAGTCAAATATATTAATCTTTTTAATATGTTTAGATGTTGAGTCATAATTACAAAGATACCTCTTGCAGGTTTAGAGAACTTATGTAAAATTAATTGATCAAAATTTCTTTTTCCGGTGGCTATCCTGTTGCTCTAACACTGCTTTTTAGAAATTCTGTCTTTGCCTCAGCATTTTGAGATGTACTTTATCACATACTAGAGTAATTTCCATCTATAGTTGACTTTCTTTCTGGTTTCTGTACTGTTTCATTTATCTGTGTGACTATTTGTGCTTTAGTTATAGAGACTTTGAAGTAGGTTTTTATATATTTGGTCTGATTATTCTCTCCATGTAGCTTTTCCTTTTCATTAGTTTCTAGATATTCTTGTTTGTTTTTTTTTAAATATGAAGTTTAGCATATAGCAAAATCAATTTATCTAATTCTGAGAAAAAAACTTAGTTTTTTAAAAAACTTGAATTTCATAATTTTTATATTCTGACTTAATGAGAACAGACATCTTTTGATGATATTGAAGCATCATAACTAAGAAGCAGGAATATCTTTTGAGTCTGCATTTATGCTTTAGAGGAATATTTTATTTGTATACCTTGAAACTTTTATTTATTCTAATGTATTCTCTCTTTTTCTGTTGTTACTGCAAAGGGGGTTTCTTTACTATTCTAAATTTTTCAAAACACTGCTTTGTACATTGTTTTTTTCATTTTGAACAACTATCTCAACACAGGCAGACTGTGTACTGACATCAAAGATATTTCTTCCATGAGTAACTTCCTCTATATCAGTAGATAAGTTTAAAGCTTCACACATGTTCTGTGAACTGAAACTACTGGTACCCTTTATTATCTAGAATTTAAAAGATCAACTGTTATCAAATAAGACTATCATTCTGGAAACTCTGTGAGTTGCTCTTTGGAGTACTGCGACAGGAATGTTGTAATAGGGGTCAAAGAGGGGAACAGGATCAGAGAGAGAGAGAGGCCCCAGTCTCCTTATAAGTTGGAAATAACGGTTGGAAATGACTGATATAGACCTATAAAGCTTCTGGTCCTGAGTGTCTACAAGCCATTCCTTTGTATAATGCATCAGAGGTAAAGTGTGCTAAATATTTTACCAGTCAGAAAGTATTTGTACTTTCTTCCTGTCCATGGGAGCTGTAAGTGCTTCAGTGTAATTTTTATGTTTGACATTTTTCTGTCTCCATTGAGTCATTTGAAGTCGTGCCAGAAGTAGAGATCTTTCTTTCCTACACTTAATGTCACAACTGGGACTTGCATAATTCATTCTTAAACACAGTTTAGGGGTAGTGATTATTTATATGAAAGTTCTGATATTTGTAGTCATGAGAGTTTTATAGAAACTTGCGAACTACTGTTTTTATATTTCACGTTCCACATTGGTATATCTTACGGTCATTGCAAAAGATAGTAAAAAATACAAAAGAGAAAGAATGAAAGAGAAAGATTGCCTCAGAATAGTACTAAAGTAACCAGAATCTCACTCTTAGTACCTGTTAACTTTGGACTTAGACTGTATGTGATCCACAGGGATCCTTGTGGATATGTTCATTTATTCCTATCCATTCATTTTTCATCCAGGTCTTATTCTCATAGGATGAGTTTTCAGAAAATTTGTAAAAACATCCTTTTAATAATGGGAATTTGTAATGTAATCCTAATAAATTTTTAACATCTAATTTAAACGATAATTAAATTTTTATCTAGCAAGGGTATGAAATGCTATTTTGACTAATTAATCAGATTAAGAAACCACTTGTTTCTCACGATACACATATATATGCACATTTATTTATTTACTTGTATAATTTATTTAATCTTTCATATATGATGGTATTTCTGATTCTTAATGACTGCAGGGCCATTACTAGACATTTTAATATTTTTAAAAGTAGTAAATGATAAGTAGATCATATTTGTTATATATTTCTATATTAGTCATTATTTCAGGCAATGTATTTGTTCTCCATAGAAGCCCTCAAAAGTAGTTACTATTATCTTATGTTGATCAGATGAGAAAGCTGAGCTAGTTAGGTAACTTGCCCAAACTCATGTAGGCTGCAAGTACTGATAATTTAATTCCAGAGTTCTGAAGCACCATAGAAATGAAACCTAAGTGTTCTGTATATCAAAACAACAAATATCAGAGTACTGCTATTATTATTTTCTTGCTCAGCTACCTGATAGACATTCTGGTTTCCTTTTAATTTGTTCTATCATTTATTGATATTTCTTGGACTTTTGAACTGTTTTTTTCTTTGTATTTTCTATGTCTACTGAATTAGACTGAGAATCAATTCATTACCTTCTCCAATATTTACAAATATTCACATACCTTTTACTCATGAATATTTATTTTTTTAAATTGAGGAACATAGTCAAATGGAGATTAACACCCATTAGAGGATATATAGTAAGAAAAAGGGCTATAAATTGTGTTTTTGGTGGGCACAAAGGAGGAGGAATATGATGGTAATTTTCTCTTTTCTATTTCAACTTTATGCTTTCTGAAATTTTGTGATCTCATGTGGAAAAAATAAGATTATAGAAGTAGTACAATCTCTAGGGATGAAATTGGTGACTGGAAAATTGGTGAAAATTGTTTACTATTTGTGTATTTCTAACATTAATGGTAGTGGTTAAACTGACAGAACCAATTGTAGTGGTACTTGTATTCACTTAAAACATAGTTTTTGAGTGTTTATTGAATGCTTGGATATAGCAATGAACAACTCAGGCAATGTTTCTTTCCCCTACAGAGCTGACAGTTTAGCTGGGGGAACACATTCAATAACCAGTAATCATAGTACATTCATCGATAGGTGAGTGGAGATATGTAAAAAGGATAAGGATTGTTTCAAGGAGCTTATGAGACTATAGGAATAAAGGAATCATACAGTAGCTAAGGAAGTCAGAGAGCATGTGTGTGCGTGCACATGTGTGCACAGAATTAAGTGGAGATGTCAGGAAAGGACTCAATGAGAAGATGAGATTTGAAAACAAGTTGAGAGAGTTAACTAGATGTGTGGGGTGGTGTAGGAGAGCTTAGCAGGGAGAGAGAACAGTTAAAGCAAAGCTTCACTGAGGCAGGAGTGAGTCTGGAATGTTTAAAGAACAGAATGAGCAAGATGGCAGTGGGTAGCAGCAGCTAATGAATCTATGGAGCCTTTTAAAGGCTGTGGTTTGAACTCTGAGTGAAATACAGGGCCATTGAAGTACTTCAAGCAGAAGAATGACATGATTTGATCTTGTATTTAAAAGATCATATTGTGTGCTCTTTTAAGAAGACCCTGAAGAGGGGAATGAAAGCAAAAGCAGGAGGGTTGTTGAATAACATGGGTGAAATGTGATGGAAGCATAGACCAGTTTGTGGTAAAGGCAGTGAAATCAGATTCTTGTACATGAAGGCTATATCCCAAGGATCGAATGTAAATTAGAAGTGAGACAGAAGGGGAAAAGTCTGTCAAAGATGACTTGTACAAAAAGTTACATTAAAAATGAACAAATGGGATTATATCAAAATAAAGGCTCTGTGCAATAATGGCAACAGGAGGAAGAGATAATCAATGAGAAAAATGTTTGGCCAGCTACTCCTTGGTCAGCGAACTAACATCTACAATATATAAACCATTTAAAAAAATTAGTACCCCAAAATAAAAGACCCAATCAAGAAATGAGCAACTAAAATGAAAATGGAAGAATTACTAGTACAAGTGACTAGTTAGAAGAATTAAAAATGGCCAATAACTACAAAAAAAATGATCAGTGTCTTTAGCTATTAGAGAAATAAAAATTAAAACAACATGGAAATTCCATCTTATTCTAGAAAAAGTGGCTATCATCAAGAAATCAAATAATAAGAAAAAGGCTGATGAGGCTTCAGGGAAAAAAGGAACCCTTTTACACTGTTCATGGGAATGAAAACTGGTACAATCACTATGAAAATCAATATGCAGAGTCCTCAAAACACTAAAAATAGAAATTCCATTAAATCTAGTTATTCCCCTTCCAGGAATCTTCCTGAAAGAGTTAAGATATCAGGGCTGGGGATTTAGCTCAGCAGCATAAGCACCTGCCTGGCAAGGGCAAGGTCATGAGTTCGATCACCGGTACCAAAAAAAATAAAAAAAAAAAATCTGAAAAAAAAGTTAAAGACATCATATTAAAGCAGTACATGCATACTCATTTTTATAGAAGCACAACTTATAATACCTAAATCTTTGAAGTAGGCTTTATGTCCATCCACAGATGAATTGATAAAGAAAATGTGGTATTTATACATCATAGAGTATTATGCCATAAAGATAAACTTGAGTCATTTGTAGGAAAATGCATGCTCCTTGAGACTATAATGTTAAGTGAAATAAATAAGACACACAAGCTTAAATATTGCATAGTATCTCTTATATGAGAAACTCAAAGAATATATGAATTAAAGAGCAAAATAAAAGATGATAGGAAAGAAAGAGATAGGGATCCAAGAGATGAAGGAGAGAGGGAGAGGTGGGAAAATAGATGTAAAAATAATTAAGATGTGTTAATATGATGAATGTAGCAGGGGATTTAGCTCAGTGGCATAAGCGCCTGCCTTGTAAGCATGCGGTTGTAAGTTCAATCCCCGGTACCCCCCCAAATTTATTTTTATATATATATATAATATGAATGTAATCATTATGTACTGTAAACAGGTACTGTTGAATATTTTAAAAATTAAACATTTACCATGTGTAGTCAATTGGACTTTGGGGAAAAGCTCCAAGTAACATGGTACCAGCTCCAGTGAATAAGGTGGATGACATACTGTAATTTTTATGTTTGACAGAAATTGTCATAAATGGTTGATCAATGAGGGGTGATTATAATATAGTGAATTAATGTTTAAAAATTTTAAATTTGTTACAGTCAAAACCACCTTGGCCCTAACTCCAAGTGTGCAAAATACTCCCCATCACTTTGAACACACTTATCCCATTATTTTTGGCAGTGTTTCTCTTAGTCTAATAAGTTGTTAAAACTTTAAACATTCATTGTATCTTTCAATCACCTGTTGCATTTCAGTGATGCTAATAACAGGCCAAGTGAGATAAAGACTAAGTGTTTGTCACTGTAACTTTCAACATAGAGTTCATTGCTGATATAATCAATAGCAGTGGAGAAAACGGGCAAAGTTATATGGGAGTAAGTTTAAGAGATAATGGGAATGTGAGACATATAAACTGCTCCTCAGACAGAGAGAAAGAGAGAAGAGACAGAGACAGAGACAGAGACAAAGACAGAGACAGAGACAGAATAGGAAAGAGCAATTTGAGACAATGACTATAGGCAACTCAGAAACATTCAGACTGTAAAGGAGACCCAGAAAATAAGATAGCTGCTGGAAGGGGAAGTGGACTCAAGGATTTTTTTTTAAATTTTATTTAAAGAGAAAACAAAACAAAACAAAACAAAACAAAACACAATAAAGGGTAGCAACAATACAGAATTCCAAGGAAAAAAGGAAAAAAAAACAACAACAAAAAAACCTAAGAGATTATTACTTGACAAATTACATACTGACTTCTTCGAAATAGTTGTTCAAATTACAAAGTTAAAACATGTAAAGTAGACATTCAAACAGTGAGTCTGTTAACAGTTCTGTTCCATGATCTGACAAAAAAACCAGCAATATGGTCATCCATCTTACCCACTCAAATATACATTCAATTATATCAAAAGGGTAAAATTAAACACAACAAAACAGAACAAAGTGGGTCACAAGAAAGCAATGTAAGGCACATAAATTCCAAAACTAGAAAATTGGAGATATTCACTCTCTATCGTATTGACTCTTGTTTTCTTACAAATAGTTGTCCATATTGTCACATACAGGGAATTCACATGAAACAACATAGTATGGAATTGATCTGAGCAGGACAAGGAGGGCATTTCAGGTCTTCAAGACCAGACAATAGGGAAGCCGAGAATGGCTGTCATAGTGTCTCTCATTCTCCTCAAAACAGCTGTCCATACCTTCATGTGCGTTGAACTTAAACAAAACAAAACAAGCTAAAATAACTTTGAACAAAGAACAATAGTATTGCTGGATTTCACATCGTGACATTATGGAATCAGCACTGGGTACTGTAGTGTCTCTTTTTCTTCAAAATAGTTGTTCATTTCAACATGTGTTATATAACTCTTAAACTGTTTATAAGCTCTACACATGCATGAGTCTCTACATGTATATATATCCTATCTGTATTAGAGGGAAAAACAAAGAAAAGCAAAACAAAACAAAACAATTCCTAGAATAGCATGAAGCAAAAATTCATATAAAACCACAAGGTGATCTACAGTGGTTACCATGATGTCTCAGCAGTATATAACAACATTAATAAAAACAAAGCATTGGAGATATTATAAGACTTCAAAAACAGGCAATAATCAAACCAGAGTGGGTATCTTAGTGAATCGTGTCATCTTCAGTGTAGTTGCCTATACTCTTAGACTTGATGCTATCAATCATAACAGATTTGAATAAAATCAATCAATACAAGATAGCACTCTAACCAGATTCAAATAAGATCAGTCATAATAAGACAAAGTTATACAGGGCTTCTGATTAAGTTGATAGGAAATTAGGGATGATTACCATATTATGTCCTTTTATTTTGGGGGTACCTGACCATGTCCTCAAGTCTAGTGTAAGTAGACAAACTGGAAAAGCCTATAATCCATCCAAGCAGAGTAATGAGAATAATGTAGATTTTAAATATTGTTACCTCATTAACAATATCCTCTGCCTCCCTTTTTTAGACAATTCCTCCCCTTTCACTCCCATGGGGTACACTGCTTGTTTTGGGTCCCACTGCCTCCTTATATACAGCATCTCAGTGGATCCTATCTCCTGATCTACTCTCTCTGTTAGTATTTTGAGGCCCTCTATACTGGAGATTATAGCCAATCTTCTCTGCCTTATTTCTGCTATTCTATTTTTCTGCCATTAGTAGTCTATTTTTCTCTTCCACTCCACTCTCGGCCCCATTCACTGAGGCCTCTCTGCCACTGTTCCTGAAATGCTTGTATTCTTTTTCTCTCTTTCTAAAATGTCTTTTAATATTTTTTGTAGAGTTGGATTGGTGGTCACAAATTCTCTCAGTTCCTCTTTGTCATAGAAGCATCTTGCTTCTCCATTAATTTCTAGAGAGAGTTTTGCAGGATACATTAATCTGGGCTGGAAGTTGTTCTCCTTCAGGGCTTGAATTACTTCACTCCAAGCTCTTCTTGACCTGATGGTCTGTGTCGAGAACTCTGCCATGATCTTGATGGGTTTTCCTTTATAGGTGATCTGTTTCGTTTCTCTGATGGCTGTTAATATTCTGTTCTTATATTGAATTTCTGGGATCTTGATTATTATGTGTCTGGGTGTAGCTCTGTTTTGGTTGTAGGTGGCTGGAGTTCTGTATGCTTCATAAATCTGCATATCATTTCCTTTTTCTATGTTTGGGAAATTTTCCTTAATAATTTCTGTGAATAGCCTTTGCAGTTCTGTTTTGACTCCTGCTTCTTCATTCATGCTTTATTCTTAAGTTACGGATCCTCTTGTCATTCTCTAGCCTTTGTATGGTTACTGCCTGCTCCTTTGTTATTTTTAAGAGATCTTCCCTTTCATGATCACACATTGCAAGCATATGTTCAATTTTTGATAGTCTGTCTTTGGTTTCTTTCAAGCAGTTTTGCCAACTTTCTATGGAGTCTTTAGTTTGCTGGTAATGTCTTTGAATCTGCTTCATGAATTCTAGGTTTTTTTAATATTCTTCATTGAATGTTTCTCTCCTTTTGTGTTCCTCCATTCTTCTGTCTGTGTCTTCTTGAGAGATGCCCAGCCTTTCTTTTATTAATCTCCTTATCTCTTGTTTAACTTGAATTAATATTTCAGTTTTGATCTCGTTTACAAGGTCCCAAAGATATCTCTTTATGTCCACTGATGCTGTGTTTGATGTTGCGTGTTTGCTGCCCTCAGTCTCTTTTATATTTACCTCTCCTGGATCAATATTCTCAGGGTTGGGGGCTGGAGGTTTTTTCTTATTTTTCCCTCTCGTCATGTTTTGGGTTCCTTCCATACAAGTGTATTGTGTAATTCCCAGCCCCTTTTCTTGTTGGTTAGGATTCTTATGGAGCACGTAGGCTAGGGGCTTCTGCCCTCTGCTGTCTGCTATCAGAGAGTAAAGTACAAGCAAGGGTAGTATACGCTGGCTCCTCCCCTCCAGGCCAGTGAACCTTCATGGGCCTTCACTGCGTCAGTGTGTGCTGCCCTCAGGGAACCAATTGATTTGTGCTGACCCACTGGGTCCCAGCCCAGTCCAAGCAGATCCCTCCAATCTGCTCTGCAAGGGGAGGAACCAACTGAAGCCGCTTCCTTACAGAGTAGGACTTTACTGCCCAACTCCAATATGTGGTCTAATTGATTGCCCCTTTCCCACGGGAGGGTCTCATTCCCATCACTCACCGCGTGTTGATGCCAGTACCGAGAAACGCTGGGCTCCCAACCTCTGACCTCAGTGCGGCTGCAGCGCAAATTCACAATGCCTCTGGGTGGATCACGTACAGGGCCGGTTCCGGGTGAGCCATGGGCAGGGCTGTTCAGCTCCATGCTCCAGCCACTCAAGCAAGTCTGCGTGGGTTCCGTAGCTCAAGTGGATCTCAGGCATGAATTCAGGCAGCTCGGGAGAGTGCAGTGCTTGCAGATCCTAGCTTCTCTAATGGTAGCCCTGGGACCTTGTAATCGAGCAGTTTCTTCCTGCATTGAGAGAGTCCATCTCCCTCTGTTTGGATCTCTCCAGGGTGTTCTATTCTGGCATTTGAGCTGTCTCTCCCAGAGAGGCTACATATCCTGCGACCTCTAGGTCTGCCATCCAAGGATTTTTTTTTTTAAAGACAGGAGGAAGAAAAGCATGTTTTTATATTGATAGAAGTGACCCATTCAAGTGTGTCCAGCCTGCAGCCCACAAGCCACTTCCTTCTTCTATATTTATTTTGTTTTTGGTATTAAGAATTGAATCCAGGACTTTGCAGTGAACTACACCCTTAACCCTTTTTATTTTTTTGTTTTGAGGCAGAGTCTCACTAAGTCACTAGATTGTCCAGGCTGAATGCATATCTGCCATCCTCCTGCCTCAGTCCCCAGAGTGCTGGGATCACAGGCATGCACTGCCACACCTAGCCCTCTGTATTTTTAAAAATGTCATAATAAAAATACTTTTAAAAGATATTTTATTTATATATATTAACTATGTTAGATATTTTGTATACACCCCAAAACAACTCCTCTTCACAAATTTCAACCCAAGCAAGGCTTGGACTTTCATGCTAGATAGTAATAAATTGGGATATTAAGGAAAGTTTATTGAAGTCCTAACCCACAATACCTTAAAATGTGACTCTAGATTGAGTCCTCAAGTTAAAATTAAATGCAGTAGGGAAGGCAGGGGTGGAAGGCATAAAGAGAATTAAGATTTGTTATGTACACGTACCAACTCCCTATAATAAATGTAATCGTTGTGTACTACAAACATGTACAAACAAAAATAAAATTTGAAAACAACCCAAAATACAAAATACCTCGAGAGTGTGAAATCCCTGAGTTCAATCCCCATTGCCACAAGACAATAAAAAATAAAAAAGCTAGGGATGTAAGAAAAAGATTAATGCAGTTGAGAGGGAGAGCTTCAATCCAACATAACTGATATGCTTAAAAGTAATTAGGACACATATGTATGCAGAGAGGAAGGACCAAGCAAGGAGAGAGGCATTACAAAAAAAATCAACCTATTAATATCTGGATCTTGGACTTTTAGGCTCTAGAATTGTGAGAAGTGAAATTTCCCTGGTTTAAGCCACCTTGTGTAGGGCATTCTTAGTGAACTAATGTAAACCACATGCCGGAATACACAAGAGAGGATTGGTTGGAATGCACAATGGAAAGATTAACTAATGTTAGTGAAGAATGGTGCTTGCCTGTAATCCCAACTGCTGAAGGGGCTGAGGCAAGAGGATCATAGTAATTAAAATGTGAAAGATAATTTCACTTTTATTTTTTTAGTCACATAGTTCAAAATGTGAACTGTTAAAAATTACATTCAATAGGATGGCTTCCTTCCAACCTGCCATTCAGCCGCACCACAAGTTCCCCATTTTGGAGACAACTGATGTGCCAGTTTCTTATATTTTGTTGCAGTGATATTTTATATCCACATACTCATAGGCATATTTTTTGTTCCCATCCCTTGTAAAAGTATGTAAGTCATATCTGTCTTCTCTTCCTTGGATACCCACTTGTCTCCCTCTCTTACTTTCTTCAGAGAAGTCTTGCTGACCAACCTTTTCCCAGATAGGGCTTCCGGGTTTTTGTTTTTTTTTTTTGGTTGTTTTATTTTATTTTTCATAACACTTATTACACCTTACACTGTATTTTTATTTTTATTGTCCCTGCTTCATTGCAACTGTTAGTGTGTTTTTCATCTCTATAATTTTATCATTTCTAATGTTATGTAAGTTATATAATAGCTCTTTGTGATAGGCTTTTCCCTCAAATGGCAGTGAGAGCAATCAGTTATTTCAGGTATCAGTAGTTCCTTTTGTATCATGTATTTATGTTTTTTAACTGCTGAGTGATGGTATATATGTACCACAATTTCTTTAACCATTCATCTTTTGATGGACATATGGATTATTTCCAATTTTTGGCTATTACATACCACACTTCTATGAATATTCTTTTACAGATTTTCATGCAAGTTGTAATTTTCAGTCTTCTAGAATATAGAATATAATTATAATTATTTGGTTGTAAAATAAAAGTGTAATATATATTTAAAAGCATAAATGTATATTATCTGATATATATATATATATATATATATATATATATATATATATATATATATATATACAGTCTGTCAAAAAAGTATATACACTTCAGGAAAAGAAAAATGTCTATAAATATTTTGATACTAAATTTGTTCAGAAATCATGCGATTAATACAAGTTGCCTTTGGCCTCTACAGTTACAAGAAGTGCTCAAAGTGCTAACCATTAATTCCCAGACATTTGTTAGTATGACAAACTATTGCTTGGGTGACTTTGGTCATTAAGGTTGCTGTACCTGCCTTTTCAATTTCTTCTCTAAGGGCTAGAAGTGTAATGGTTTTTCTGTGGTAAACAGCATCCTACAGGGTCCCCCATATGAAGACAGTACTAAAAACTATCATTCTATTTTTCTTTTCCTGAAGTGTGAATACATTTTTGGGTCAGACTCTGTATATATGCGTGAGATAGACACAGACACAGAGATAGATAGATAGATAGATAGATAGATAATGATCTCCCAGAGTGATTTTGTCATTTGTATTTCACTTAGCAAATTTAAAATCATTTCCTTTTTTGAAAAAACATGAGAGCTTTTAATTATGTGTCATTATTATATGGTTTAGTAGGCATATCCTAAATTCATCAAAGCCTGAGACTGTGCCATTTTGTTTCAGTATATATGCTTTTATCAACAGGCCTGGCATTTGTAAATATTTTCTAAACTAAATGAAGCACAAGAATGGGCTATAATTTATAGAATGTACCATATATAATTTCTAATGTAACTTCAGGGGGATTATTTTGCATGAATAATATTCTGTTACCATTTCAATGTCTCCTATGCTCTACATGCCAAAAAATCTACAATGCTGTTGATTTTTATTCTGGAATATTTATATTTCTCTTGTTTCTGCTAATCTTCCTCTTTCCTTTCAATAATCATCAGAAGTACAAAGTATTTTTGAGCCCATGGATTTTAAGTTTTACAAACCTGGAGGCTTTCCCTTTCATCTATGAATGATAGTAATGCTGTAATATAGGATAAGATGGAATAATACAAATTGTATAAAGTTTAACAGTATGGCATATTAGTAATAAAAGTATGTTCTTGAGGTTACATAATAAGTCAGTGATAGTGTAGTGCAGTGGGAAGGAGCAGAAGTTTAGTGGTTAAATAAACCCGAGTTTGAGTCAGTTATTTCTGGACCCGTTCAATTCCACTTACCTGAACTTCATTTATCTTACTGGTAAAATGAGGACAATGATAGTGCTTATCTCTTAGGTTTTGTGGGAAGATCAAAGGATATAACACATATGAAGCCTGAGTACAATACTTGGCATACTTTAGTGCTCCATAATTACTAGCTTTTAGTTGTCAGTTCCACAAGGACATGAATTTGGCCTGCTTTATTTGTAGCTGCATCAAGTAAGACAGTATCCATTGTACATTTACAACTATTTGTTGAGCAAATGAATGGATAATTTTTTAAAGACCTGATTTTAACCAGCTATAGTGTTGTGTGCCTGTATCCCAGCACTCTAGAAGGCTGTGATAGAAAGATGGCAAGTCTAAGCCCAGCATGGGCAACTTAGTGACTTAATGAGACCCTATCTCAAAATTTAAATAAATAAATAAGGCTGGGCTGTAGCTCAGTGCTAAGAAGGAGGAAGAGAAGGAGGAGGCAGAGGATTGGGGGAGAGGGAGGTGAAAATGAGGGAGATGAGGAGGATGAGGAAGACAGGGAGGGTTAGAGTGATGAGAGGGAGAGGAGAGAGAGGGGGAGGAAGAAGAAAAGGAAGATCTCACTCCAGAACACTACTGTACTTAATCTTGTCTGTACCCTCTTTTCACACATTTATTTGCCAGCCCTGAGTTTCTAAGAATATAGCTGAAGCTTTGTCTCTTGCCCTTAAGAAGCTTGTTTTGTGAGGAGAAACGGACCAGTTGCCTCATGAAGAGGCATACCCTCCTGATTACTTTTTAATTCTTCATTGTATATCTTGTGGCATTTTCACTTAATTTAACATGTGCATTTTCTAAAAAGTATTTCCACATATGATTTGAATCCAACAGAAAGTCCAACTGTTGGGGGAAGATGTTTGTTTGGGTTTCTTATTTTTTGTTTTGTTGCCGAAATAGTTTTCCCTTGTCATCTTCTTTTTGACTGGCTTCCAAAAGAATTGTAGATACAAAGCAACAGATGGCTGAGGAGATGGTTTCAAAAATGTTTCCTGAGCCAAGTGAAATCCCACTTGCCACCCAGACGTCGCAGTTTTTGACAAACCTTCCAAGTTTCTCCAGCTTGTTTTCCATTGCAAAACTATACAGTACTTGGAAGTCACCACAGCATATTTTATTATTACCAAAGCAAAGTTCTGGCAGTTATAGATCTCTGCAAAAGAAACAAATATATCATACATATGGGCACAGATCTATTCAAAATAATTTTTAAAATGGTTGAGCATGTTTGAAATGTACCAGAGAAGTATGTCTGTATATCTTTACTTTAGAAATGATGGCAAGCAAAACTGTTCTTTAGATTAATGTTAACATTTAATCCAGACATAGATTCCCAGACTAACTTAAAAATATGGAAATTCTCAAAGCAGATAAGCCATCTTGAGATGGCCCAAACTTTTCTCAATTGGCAATGAACATGGTCAGGTTTATTTTGGTGGCCTTCCGAGCAATTTTTTTCTAATTTGTAAGGAAAAAAAAAACCTATAGAGATGTCTTATGACAAAATGAATTTATGTCTTTTGACTAAAAAATTTAAAATTTTCCTATTTCATGAGTATGTGTTTTTACATAAAAAGAGAAATGTTATCTTTTGTATAGTATAGGAATTATTAGCAGCTTTGTAATACAGTTGTTTGTAAAATAAATAACTAAATTCCTTGTCTCATAATGACAAATTTTACAAAGATGATTATGGTTAAAAAGTAAGCACAGTTTAATGTCAGCAAAATTAAAAATTTTATTACTCCAAAGGACACTAGCAAATCATGTGTATCTAATAATCGTGTTGTATTCAGAATTTATAAAGAATTCTATGAATCAGCAATGAAAAAGACAATCAACAATACAATTTAAATACAATCATAATATGTTAATAAGTGTGTCTTAGTCTATTTGAACTGGTACTACAAACTGCCATAGACTGTGTGGCTTATAAGTAACAGGCACTTTTTTTTTTAACACTTCAGGAAACCTGGAAGTCCAAAATCAGAATGCCAGCAGATTCCATTTCTGATGAGGGCTTGATTCAGGTTCATGGGTGGCATCTTCTTGCTTAATCCTAACATAGCAAAAGAGAGGAGCACTGCAGGATTTCTTTTGTAAGGGCACTAATCCCATACTTATCTAATCACCTACTTGAGACCTCTGTCCTAATGCCATCATGTTGAGGATTAGAATCTCAGCATATGAACTTTGGGACCATAAACGTTCCATGTATAGCACTTCACTAATAGTTCCCCAAAGCTTTTGTCCTCACATGCAAAAGACATTCATTACATATCAATAATTCCAAAATCTTAACTCATTGCAACATCAACCCTAACATCTAAAATCCAAAGTAACATCTAAATTAGATATGAGTGACATTCAAAGTATGATTCATCTTAAGGAAAACTTCTCTTCAGCTGTGAGCTTATGAAACCAAACATATTATATATTTCCAAAACCTCGTGATGGGACAGAAACATCATAATAGACATTTCCATTCCAAAAAGGAGGAAGAGGAAAGAAGAAAGGCATAATGGACACCAAATAACTTGAAACTACAAGATAAACTTTGTAAGATCTTAAGGCTCCAGCACAATTTTATTTGGCTTGGTACTCTGCCTTCCTGTTTTCTATAGCGACCAGGTGAAGATTCTGCAGCTTTGCTAAGAGAGCTTTAGGTGGCCCTTCCCTCACAGCTTTGAGCAGCTCTCCCCTCTCAGTTTTGAAAGGAGGTCATTTGGGCTGTTGCAAGTGAGGTGATAATATCTCTTTTAAATTAAGGAGACAGCTTGATGATCTCTAAATCATCTTCATTGTTCCATTGTGGCAGAATTCCTCCTGGCTTCTGTGGAGACAACTGATCATTATTAAACTTATCAAATGGTACCTGGGTCACATCTTTAGTTTTCTCATTTTTTTGCAATATAAAGAGGCTGAGAATTTTACAAGTTTTAATGTTCTGCTTCCTGTTCGCTTAAAATTCTATCTTTAAGCATTTTTCTTTTCTATCATCTTCCTGTAAACAGTGGAAAGGAGTCAAGCCTCACTTTCAGTACTCTACTTTAAAGTAGCTTTAACTAAATCAAATCTACTTTGGAGATATTACAGGTTAAGTTTCAGAGCACCACCATGAAGTGAATATTGCAACAAAATGAATCATATAAAGTTTCGTTTCCCTAATGCTATAAAAGTTACTTTATCACTATACTGGAGTCTACTAAGTGTATAATAACAGTATATCTAAAAAATTTATACGCCTTAAACAATACTGCAAAAGAAAATTGCTAACAATCACCTGAGCATTTAACAACCAGTAGTATTTTTGCTGGTGGAGCATCTTGCCTCAGTGTTGATGGCTACTGACTGATTAGAGTCATGGTTACTGAAAGGTGTAGAAGCTGTGAAAATTTCTTAAAATAAGACATCAGTGAAGTTCATTGCATTGACTGATTCTTCCTTTCATGGAAGATCTCTCTGTAGCATGTGATGCTGTTTAATAGCATTTTTATGAACAGAACTCTTTCAAAATTGGAGTCAGTCTTCGCAAACCCTGCCACTGCTTTATGAACTAAGTTTATATACTCTCCTAAATCTTTTGTTGTCATTTTAGCAGTGTTCATATGATCTTCAGCAAGAGTAGATTCTACCACACCAAACCACTCTCTTTGCTTATGCATTAGAAGCAAGTCCTTGCCCATTAAAGTTTTATATGAGATTAC
>PVJX010004984.1:34246-89304 GCA_004027295.1 Dolichotis patagonum
AGTTAGAGAAGGCCAGGCTGTCTGTGGTCCTGGACTTCTCTCCACATCCTTGGGAATAAAGGTCTCTTTTATCTCATATTTTGCTGTTTCATCGTGCCAAAAATCCTAACAATTTCCTCCACTAAAGTCTTGGACTCTTCCATTTTATTCATGGGGGTGAAAATTAACTTCTTCAAATGCTTGCTAATGTTAATATTTTGACCTTCCATGAATGTTCTTAATGACATCTAAAATAGTGAATCTTTTCCAGAAAGCTCCTGATTTTCTTTGCTGAGTCCTCACAGGAACCAACACCTATGGTAGGTATAGCTTTATCAAATATAGTTCTTAAATAATAAGACTTGAAAGTTGAAATTACTTCTGGTTCCATGGGCTGCAGAATGGATGCTGTTTGAGCAGGCATGGAACCAGCATGAATCTCATTGTACATCTCCAGCGAGTTCTTGAGTGAACAGATGCATTATCAATGAGCAGTAATATTTTGAAATATATCTCTCCCTCCCAGAAATGTCTCAGCTATGGGCTTAAAATAGTCAGTAAACCATCTTGTAAGCAGATGTGCTGCCATGTAAACTTGTTGTTCCATTTATAGAGAGCATAGGCAGAGTCAAGTTAAAATAATTCTTAAAGGTCTCAGAATTTTTAGAATGGTGAATGAGCATTGGTTTTGGGTTAGTCACCAGCTAATAAGAGCACCAACCTGTCCTCTCAAGCTTTGAATCCAGGCTTTGACTTCTCCTCTCTAGCTATGAAAATCCTACATTGCCTTTTCTTTCAAGAGAAGGCTGTTTGATCTACATGGACAATCTGTTCATTAGTATTGATGCCATTGACAATTATCAATTGCATGGATTGTACATTATTCAAAAGCTCCATGACTCATAAAATATTAGAACATGAACACAATTTAGCCAAGTTCATTGCCTTTTTGTAACAAGGATGGCCTATATAAAACCTGTATAATTTTAATTGTTTTCTTTGTTAGTTGTTCCCACCCATATTTCTACTACCATTTTATCTTTGATTTCTTAGATATTCTCTAAGGAGATTAAAGCTTTCTCTATTGTTCTCTATTTTTTTAAATTTTTTAAAGAGAATAAAACATGAGGTCAGAACAAAGCAGATCAGAACAGAACAACATAAGGAACACAACACTGTACAATAAGACAACCGGACATTAACAGTAGCTATCAAAATATCTCTTTCTCTGCTATAGTTGAGCATAGTTTCAAATACAATAATATCAAACATAGCACAATAGTATAAAACCATTCAAGAGAATGAAAGAATTATAGGACTTTCTGAACCAAATAACTATGATCAATGGCTACTATAATATCCCATTTTGAATAAAAAGATTTGTTTATACTATCACATATATTAAAATCCCAGTAAGACACAACATGATTGAACTGATGGTAATAGCAGAGTAGAAGCATGGTAGGACTTCTAAGGAAGACGATATTAAATCAGCAATGGCTGCCATGTTTTTTTTCTTCAAAACAGCTTTTCATACCATCACACATAATAAAGTCAAATAAAACAGAATAAAACCATTCCAACTGATGAATGAAAACATTGAAAGGCTTCAAAGCAATGAAATGGGAAATCATGATTACCATAAAATCTTATACACTCTTACCAACTTTCATACTAGGGAGACTATACGGTATTTACACATGTGAGTTTGGTTTATTTCGCTTATGAGTATGGTCTCAAGTTGTGTCCATTTATTTATAAATATGTCAATGTGATCATTCTTTATAGCTGAGTAGTACTCCATTGTATAAAAATGCCACAGCTTTTTTATCCATTCCTCAGTTGATGGGCACTTAGGTTGTTTCCAGGATCTGGCTATTACAAATTGTGCTGCTATAAACATGGGTGCACACATATCATTGTGGTATGATGTTTTCAGATCTGCTGGGCATTGTTCTCTTTCTTCTCTGAGTCATCACCAGATTTGCTTTTAAAACCTTGTCCATGGCAATCTAGAATTTTTCTAGCATGCACCTCAGAATTTTTTTGGCTCTCTCCATTGTCTAGTTCCAAAGCTGCTTCCTCATTTTAGATATTTGTGATAGTAGCACCTCATTTCTAGTACCACTTGTCTGTATCATGGTTCTCCAGAGAAATAAAACTAAGTAGGTTATACATACTGAAAGACACAGGTAGACAGAGATTTACTGTAACAAATTGGCTCCTGAACTCATACAGGTTGAGCCATTCCACAACCTGTTGTCTTTAAATTGCAGGTGCAGGAAAGTCAGTAAGATAAGGCCAGTCCAAATCTGAAGGCCTAAGAACCAGGAGAGCTGATGGTATAAATGCTACTCCAAGTCTGGAGACTTCATAACTAGGAACCTTGGGCAGGAGAAGATGGATGGCCCAGCTCCAAGAGAAAACAAAGTTGGTCTTCTGCTTTTGATTCTGCTCAGGCCCTCAGTGGGATTGAATCACGATCACCTTTACTCAGTCTGCCAATTTAAATGCTGATATATTCTGCAAACAGTCCCACTGATACATGCGAAATAACATTTTACCAGCTCTCTGGGCATCCCTTAGCCCAGTGAATACACCATTAATCACTCACCATTAATCACTCAAACATGATGACCAATAAGCAAATGGAAAGATGTTTGGCTTCTTTAGGAATATGCAAATAAAAATCATAAAAAGGAGAAATCACTTCTCACCTGCTATGTTGGCCAAATTATGAAAAAAAGGAAAATAACAAGTATTGACAAGGATGTGGAAAAGTTGGAACTTTAATACGTTATTGGTGGGAATGTAAAATAGTGCAGCCACTTTGGAAAATGGCTTGGCAGTTGCCTCATAAATTGATCTTAGAATTACTCTGTGACCTACAAATTGTACTTCAGACTGTTAACTGAGTAATTGCACTCTTATCTCTGTAGCATTAAGGATGTACACTATTCAATTATTAATCATAATAACCCAACATTAGAAACAACTCAAATGGTTCGACTGATGCATGATTTAACAGAATGTATTCTAGCGTAGAATATCCAGTCGTGAAAATAGATCAGGTACTCACATATATTGCAACATGGCTGAATCTTGAAAACATCATGCCAAATGAAAGAAGCCAGAAACCAAGGCCATATGCTTTATGATTTCATTTGTATTAACCATCCAGAATGGGCAAATCTATAGAGACAGAAAGATTTGTGGTTGCTAGCGCCTAAAAGAGGGATGGAAAAGGAGCTGGCAAGGAGGGAGGAGATGAGGAATGACTGCTAATGGCTCTGTTTTTTCTTTAAAGGGTGATTTAAATGTTCTGGAATTAGATAGTGATGACAGTTGTACATTTTCATGAGTGAGATAAAATTCATTGGATTGCATAGTTTAAAGTGGTGAATTTTATCATATATACATTATCTCAAATTTTGAAAATCAGCACAGACCAAAACAAAACAAAAGAAAAAAGGAAAAAATAGAACACGACATTGAAAACACTAATAAAACAAATAAAAAAGGCACTGAAATGGCTGTAAGAAATCAGTCAATAACTCAAGTCATCTAGCTATAACATGTAATATTCACCCAGTGTTCTAACTGGGTGTTCATACAACTATGAATATCAGTTGTATGTGACAAGAATATCTCCTTCCCAGATATAAAAGATATATCACACAGAGATCACCTGGGCTTTGTTCACCCACACAAAAGATAGTTACGTGTAGCTCTGCCTCAAGGGTGCTCAAGCATGGATTTAATCACATGTTGCTTTTGTAGGATGTTAGGAAATAGACTGTAATTTGCAACAATTGAAATAATTTACCAGATCATCCCTGCCACTGAAATTATTACATCCTTCCTTTATTTCATCTACTGTAAGGTATACATTTCTTTTTCAAATTTTAATGTCTTTGAAATATAATTTAGAATTGATGGTATCCTGAATGGGATGAAACATGGCAGTATTTTTAAGAAGAAAAAAAAAGAACACATATAAAACACAAAAGAAACAAACAACCACAGCAACCAAAAAATCCCAAAACAATAGCAATACAGGATTTCAAGACAAGGTGATAGAAATTTAACAATGATTGTTATATTGCATATCATTATCTTCAAAAGAGTTGCTCAGATTACCACATATAGGTATACAAAATCGATCAAACAATATGAGCACTAACTGATCCTTTCTTTCAACTAATAGAATTAGTAGTACAATTGTCTTCACTATCTTGTGTGTGTGTGTGTATATATACATATTTTCCTTTTTCTTTCCTTCTTTTTTTCTCTCCCCCATCCCTGCTGTTCTTTCCCTTTGAGCAGTTTCTTTCCCTTTCACAGTATCTATTGTACCTTTTGGATCTTATTTACTCTTTCAGTTTCTTACACTAGGGAAACAATATGGTGTTTATACATTCAACTCTGGTCTATGAAATGTGGAAGTTTTGTATTATGTGTATTTGCTTTAAATGCCTTTGGAGAGTGGTTAGCTATTCAAGATTCACTTTTCTATTCCCTGAAGAGCTATTTATATTGACATATCATTGTCAGTGTACCCCAGTGGTATGATTCTTTTAGGGTGTGGAAACCTGGTTGTTGACACATCTCCTAATTGTCTAAAAAAATAGTACTTAAAGGCTAAATGGAAACTCTCCAGACCCCCTTCTTGTCTTTTTGTGTTTTGAGAATTAATGGTGATTCCCGTCCTTCATTTATTTGTAGGTCATGGAGAGTGTCATGGTTTATGTCGGTGGCCCCCAGGCCTCATGTATTTGCATTGTATATGCGTGACTGGTTCATTGTCTAGTGCTTGGATTGATGGTGTCAGTGTTACGCCCTTCTAGGGGGTGGAGCCAGGATGCAATGTAATGGCAGGAAGAAGGTGTGTCTCTCTCTCTTGCCGGTTTCCACCTTGCTATTTGCAGCTGCCATGAACTGTGACCCCACCATGCCACCCTGCCCTGGAGCCAACTGAGTATGGACTGAAACCTCCAAAAACTGTAAGAAATAAACCTTACCTTTCCCAACTTTGAGCATCAGGTATTTTGTCTCAGCAATGAGTAAAAAGTAACTAAGACAGAATTTGGTACCGAGGAGTGGGGTCATTTCTGTGACTATACCATGTTTTTCAAGAGGCTTTGAAAATGGCTTGTGGGCAGAGTTTGGAAAGATTCGGACATGTTGCCTAGATGCACAGAGCTGGAGCAACTTAGGTTGTTCTGTAGAGGAGATGCTGGTCAGAGCTCAGAAAACCAGAAGGCTGATAGAAAGCCTGGTGGTAAAGACCAGGCTTGCAAGATTTCTGCTGGGAAGGAGGACTGCATTGCTTGTTGGACTCCCTATGATGTGTGTTATGGCTTGACAGAAAGTTTGTCTGCACTTTGCTCATGCCCAGAGACTTTGCCTGAGACTGAGATTAAGGGTAATGGACTGATTAATCTGGCAAAGAAATTTCAAGGCAGTCAAATGTTGAGGCTGTGGCATGGCTATTGTTGGGAGCTTTTAGCCAGATCTATGTTGCAAATCAAGAGCAAAGAGCCCAGCAGGATAATTTAAAACACTGTGAGTTTGGCCAAAAGAAAAACTCCAGTAAAACTGTGGATTGTAAAGATAGTGCTGAGACTTTGATTGCTGAGAAGAAACAGAGAGATAAAAAAAAGATGGCCACCGGGCATCCCAGAAGCAGTGGGTCTCCACACTTTGCAGCCCCAAAAATGCAAAAGTGGAAAATTTTTCTCAGCTGGAAAAGCTTCAGAGCACCATGCTCCAAAATGGCACGAGAGGCCACATGAGGTTCCAAAATGGTGGCAGCCACATGAGGTTCCAAAATAGCGGCAACATAATCAGGTAAACAGCCCAGCAATCCAGGCTCTGGACCCCTATAGCCAAGAGAGATAAAAGCCTGGCTACTGCTCCAGCTGGCAGCAAGCCTTGGCGGCATCCACATGGTGCTGATTTTAGGTGCAAGAAAAATGCAGAAATTCTGAGGGTAAGACAGCTTCCACCTTGATTGCAAAGGGCCTGGGAGGCCAAGCAGTATGTCCCTGAAAGGGCAATATGTAAAGATTTAAGTGTATAGCCAAAGGTTCAGTAGAGACCCCAAAGTTTAAAAAAGCCAAAAATGTGGATCATCCAAGAAAAGCTGCAAAAACTGAGCAGAGAGGGTTTAAGAGAAAAGCTGCAGCAGCTAAAATCCCTAAAAGTGCCCTGGGGCTGAAATCACCCAAGCCTTTTGGAGCTTGCAACCAGATTGCTTCAAATGCTGAGCATAAAACTCTAGGACTTAATGTTCGCCCTGCTGGATGTTGGACTTGCTCTGTTTCCAATACTTTATATTCCCCTGTTTGTAACTTTTGGAAAGGTGATGTTTATTTTGTGCCTTTGCATTTCAGAAATGTTTAACCTTGCTTCACTTATACAGGGGTCACAGTTAAGAGATTGCCATATATATTAGAGGAGACTTGGGACTTAGACTTCTCAGCAATGCTAAAAATGTTAGGACTTTGACAACTCTTGGAGATGGACTAAATGTCTTTTATATAAAGGTAATACATGAGTCTCTGGGGGCCAGGGGTGGAATGTCATGGTTTATGTCAGTGGCCCCCAGGCCTCATGTATTTGCATTGTACATTTGTGACTGGTTCATTGTCTAGTGCTTGGATTGATGGTGTCAGTGCTACACCCTCCTAGGGGGTGGAGCCAAGATGTGATGTAATGACAGGAAGAAGGTGTGTCTCTCTCTCTCTTGCCGGTTTCCACCTTGCTGTTTGCAGCCGCCATAAACTGCGGCCCCGCCATGCCACCCTGCCTTGGAGCCAATTTAGTATGGACTAAAACCTTCAAAAACTGTAAAAAATAAACCTTTCCTTTCCCAACTTTGAGCATCAGGTATTTTGTCTCAGCAATGAGTAAAAAATAACTAAGACAGAGAGAAAGACCTAACATGGTGTCTTACCTGCTTATTCTCTTCTGTTGCTTCTGATATTTTGAAGAAATTAGTGGAACTTTTAAAAAAATTATTTGAAAGAGAAAAAAACAGAAAAATCAAGAAGCAAGCAAATAGAAAAAAACAGCAGTAAAAGCAAAATGATGACAACAACAAAAAGCAATGGCAATATAGGATTTCAAAACACATGATAGAAATTTAACAATGGTTGTTATGCTCATAACAATGTTGTTATGTATAACAACAATGGTTGTTATATTTTGAGCATATTGTTATGCTCAAAGTAATTGCTCAAGCTACCAGATACAGCGTGCAAGACTAATTAAACAACATAATTTTCCTTTGAGCAGTTTCTTTCCCTTTTACTATATCTATTACACCTTTTGGATCTTATTTACTTTTTCAGTTTCTTACACTAGTGAGACAATATAGTATTTATACATGCAAATATGATTTATTTCACTTATGACTATGTTTTCTAGTTGCATCCATTTACCTATAAAAGCTTTGAGTTTATCATTTTTTATGGTTGACTAGTATTCCACTATATAAAAATACCACATCTTTTTAAACTGTTTCTCAGTTGATGGGCATTTGGGTTATTTATGAGATTTAGCTATTACAAATTGTGTTACTATAAACATGAGTGCACACGTATCGCTGTAGTGTGATTTTTCAGTTCTTCTGGGAAAATACCTAGGAGGAGAATAGCTGGATCAAATGATCTCTAATCCTGGGTTTTTGAGGAATCTCCATACTGATTTCCACAGCATCTGTACCAGTCTACCTCCCACCAGCAATGGAGAAGGGTTCCTTTTCCCTGGCATCCTCGCCAGCATTTGTTATTGGTTATTTTGTTGATGTTAGCTATTCTCTTTGGAGTGAAATGACATGTTAGTGTTGTTTTAATTTGCATTTCTCTGGTGATCAATGATACTGAACATTTTTTCATATATTTATTTGTCATTTGTGTTTCTTCACCTGAAAATTCTATATTGATCGCATATGCCTATTTTTTGGATTGGGTCTTTAAGTTTAGGGGGACCTGATTTTTTTCAATTCTTTATATCATCTAGATAAAAAAAAAGTCCTCTGTCAGAGGGACATTTGGCAAAAATCATTTATCAGTCTGTGAGTTTTCTTTGCACTCTGTTGTGATTTCTTTTGATGTACAAAAACTTTTTAATAAGATAAGATCCTAGTTGTTGATTCTTTGAAGTATTTCCCATGCAGCTTGATTTTGTTCATGAACTCAGCCTACTACTTTGTCCTTGAAATTTCTACCTAATTTGTCTTCCAGTAGGTTTAGTGTTTCTGTCTTAATATTTAGATCTTTGATATATTTTGACTTTAGTTTAGTGCATGGTGATAGGGATGGGCCTAGTTTAAGTCTTTGGCATATGGAAAGCCAGTTTTTCCAACATCGCTTATTAAAGAGGCTGTGTTTCTGCCAGTGTGCATGTTTGGCCCCATTGTCAAAGATAAGGTGGCTGAGTGTGTTTATAGTTGTGACTATATCTTCTGTTCTATTCCACTGATCCTCAGGTCTGTTTTTTTGCCAGTACCATGCTGATTTTATTATAACAGCTTTGTAGTATATTTTTCAAGTCTCTGATTGTGATGCCTCCTGCCCTGCCTTTGTTGCCCAGGATTGCCTTTGCTATTCTAGGTGTCTTATGGCTCTATATGAATATTAGGAATGATTTCTCTAGGTATGTGACATATAGTAATGGTATTTTGATCAGGATTGCATTAAATATGTATAACAATTTTGGGAGTATGGCCATTTTCATAATGTTAGTTCTTCCTATCTGTGAGTAGGGGAGATCTTTCCATTTTCTGAATTCCTCTTCAAGTTCTTTTTTTAGGGTATTGTAATTTGCAATACATAAATCTTTGACTTCCTTTGTTAGATGGGGTTCTAAGTATTTCATTTTTTTGATGGTAGTGTGAATGGTATGCTCTCCCTAATTTCTTTCTCTGTGAGTTTGTTGTTTGGGTACAGGAATACTATTGACTTTTGAATACTGACTTGAAAACCAGCTACACTGCTGAATTTTTCCATTAAGTCTAGAAGTCTGTTGGTGGAGCTATATAGAATACAGAATAGCTTCTATATAGAATAACATGTCATCTGTGAATAATAATTTAATTTCTTTCTTTCCTATCTTTATTCCTTTTATTTTTCTCTTTTGTCTAATTGCTCTAGCTAATGTTTCCAGAACTGTATTGAATAGGAGTGGTGATAGTGAACAGCCTTGTCTTGTTTCTGATTTTAGAGTGAAAGCTTTCAATTTTTCTTCATTTAGTGTGATATTGGTTGTTGGTTTGTCATATCAGATTGAGGTAAAGACCATCTATTCCAATTTTCTCTAGGGTTTTTTTTTTTTACCATGAATAAGTATTGGACTTTATCAAAAGCTTTCTCTGCATCTGTTGAGAAGATCATGTGAACTTTGTCTTTCACTCTGTTAATATAACATATTACATTTATTGATTTGTGTATGTTGAATCATCCCTGCATTCTTGGGAAGAATCCCACTTGGTTGTGGTGTGTAATCTTCTTGATGATTTGTTGCGTTCTGTTTGCTAGTGTTTTAGTGAAGATTTTTGCATCTGTGTTCTCTAGAGAAGTTGGCCTGTAACTTTCTTTTTTGGTGGGGTCTTTCTCTGGTTTTGGTATCAAAATAATGTTTGCTTCCCAAAATGAATTGTGGAGAATTGCTTCCCTTTCAATTTCATTAAAGAGTTTGAAGAGTATTGATATTAAATCATCTCTAAATTTCTTGTAGAATTCAGTTGTGAATGCATCAAGAGCTGGGCTTTTTTGTTGTTGATAAGTTTTTAATTACATTTTCAATTTCATCAACTTATATTAGGTTATTCAGAAGTTTTATATCTTCTTGATCCAGATTTGGTAGTTCATATGTTTCTAGGAATCTGTCTGTTCTTCTGTATTTTTGATTTTATGAGAGTAAAGGTTTTCAAATCTTCTGTATTTCCATAGAATCTGTAGTGATTTCACCCTTTTCATTCCTTAATGCATCAGTTTGAGGGTTTTTTCCCCTTTTTTTAAAAATAAGGTTGGTTAGGGATTTATCAATTTTATTTACTCTTTGAAAGAACCAACTTTTTGATTCATTACTTTTTTGTATTGTTTTATTAGTCTCAATTGCATTAATTTCTGCTCTGATCTTTGTAATTTCCTCTCTTCTTTGGGCTTTAGCCTTGACTTGTTCTTCTTTTTCAGAATTTTCAGAAGTTTGAGTTGCAGCATTAGGTTGTTTATTTGTATTTATCTTGTTTTCCTGATATGAGAATTTATGGCTATAAATTTCCCTCCGATGACTTCTTTCATTACTTCCTGTGGATTCTGGTAAGTTGTATTTACATTTTTGTTTGATTATATGTATTGTTTAATTTCTTCTTTAATTTTCTCTGCGATCCACTGGTTGCTCAGTAGTATGCTATTTAATTTCCATGTGTTTATGGAGCTTTCACAGTTTCTTTCATCATTAATTCCCAGTTTCATTGCACTATGGTCAGATAATATGCATGGGACAATTTCAATTCCTTTGCGTTTACTTACACATGTTCTATGGGCTAGTATATGGTCTATTTTAGAGAATATCTCATGTGCAGCTGAGAAGTATGTGTATTATGATGTTGTTGGGTGGAACATTCTGTATTCATCTACTAAGTTCATTTATTCCCAAGTTTGATTCAGTTTTATTATTTCTTTGCTGATTTTCTGTCTAGTTGGTCTGTCTCTTTGTGACAATGAAGTGTTAAGGGCCCCTGTTATAATTGTATTGTTGCTGTTGCTTATTTCATTTTTCATGTCTATTAATATTGGTTTTATATATATATATATATATATATATATATATATATATATATATTTATCTCTTCCCCTTGAGGTTTTCTCATAACAAATATGTAGTGACCTTCTTTATCTCTTTTGATCATTCTTGGTTTGAAGTTCATATTGTCTGCAAACAGAATTGCTACTTTTGCTTTTTTCTGAGTTCCTGTCTCATGAAATTAGTGGAACTTTAATCAGACATTTTAAAAGCTTGTTTCTATATATATTATTTTCATTTGTGTTTTATTTTTTGTTTTTTGATACTGAGGATTGAGACCCAGGGTTTTAACACTGAGCTGTATCCCAATGTATCCCAATTCCCTGTTATTATTCTGAGTCAGAGTATCACTGAGTTGTTAAATTGTCCAGGCCAGGCTTGAGCTTGTATTTCTGCCTCAACTTCAAAGAGTAGACTAGAGTATGAGTCACTACCATTTTTTTTTCTTTTTTTGACAAGAGTTTTACTATTGTAATTCAAGGTCACCTTGAGCTCACTATGTAGTCCAGGCTAGTCTTGAACTCACAGGGATCTTCTTACCTTAGCCTCCATAGTGCTGGGATTACAAACATACATCACTATGCCTAGCTTCATTTGAAACTTTTGAGTTTTTTCAGTGTGTATATTATGGAGTATAAATTGTTTTTATTCCTATAATGCATTTTAATTACACTAAAACATTTTATAATGCAATGAAGTTCAAGTTTTGCCTGAATGTCTTCTCCAAGGACTCTTAAACAAAAAGTATTAGGTTCCTGAGTGGATAGTGTGAACATATATTAATCCATAGCTCATAAAGTGTATGTTAAACAAAGACTGAACCTGATTATTACAGATGGTCATACTTCTTTAAAATCTCAGAAGCAGTCCTCAAGGGGAGAGGGGAGACGACATTTTCTTTCTTAGAATGTTTCGTCTGTGTGATGATCGCCTTTTCCAAAGGCAAAGCTTCACTGGCATTACCTTTAAACAAATATGTTAATCCTTACCATCTGTGCCTATGTGCTATGTGACAGGAATACTTAACTTCCCATGGGAGAGAAAGGAATTTCTTCATGTATATATTAAAATGTATATTTATGTATATAAATTTTCTTATGTATGGTTTCTGTATAGCACAGATATGTATCTATACGCCATGTAGCTATCAACTATCCCCTAGGGACTTATCTCAGTGGTGATTTGTAATAGAGAAATCTTTCTTTCTTTCTTTCTTTCTTTCTTTCTTTCTTTCTTTCTTTTTTCTTTCTTTTCTTCTGGTTAAGGATTTGAAATTGGATAATAAATATAAGTGCTAAAGCATGACATAAACTGAGTATAAGCATTTAGTAAAAGTTTAATAATCTTCATACCAGGAACCATAAAATGGTAACTACTAAGTACTTTGAATATTCCTTTCAGTTTGAATTCTTGTTATTAAAAAAAAAAAAACTTTGAACACTAGGATATAATATATACCTGAATGATCCTTCCCCTTCTACGTTCTTTCCAGCTTACTTCAAACCTCCTCTTGTTGAAAGATGTATAGCTTCTAGAGAACAGGGCAATCAAAAGAGATCAGTGGACTCTCAGTGCTACATCTACCTAGTGCCTTCTGCCTAAGCATGATAGCCTGTGATAGTACATGTAACTTAACTGTAGACTATCCTATGGAAACCCACTTTGGATCTATGATAATGCTATGTTCTTGCTTGATTTGTACCTCATTCTGTGTTCCATCGTAACTCAGTGTGATAACTAATATTATATGTCAACTAGACTAAGCTAAAGATGCCCAGAGAGCTGGTAAAGCATCATTTCTGAATGTGTCTGTGAAGTTGTTTTCAAAGTATATTACCCCGAGTTGGTAGACTAAATGGGGATACGCCTCAGGAAATTATCAAGGGCCTGAGTAGATAACATTGCTCTGCATTTGAGGTGGATGTTCTAGTGCCTAGTTCTTGGATTTCTCAAACTCAGACTCATATGTCTAGTCAGCCTTTGTCCTTACCCTTGCCTCATTCTTTCTCAAACTTTCACATTCAGACTGAGGTACACAATCTGATTCCCTGGTTCTGTAAATTGTGAATGGAAGATCATGGTTCTCAGCCTCTTTCATCACATTCGTATGTGTGTGTGTCCCTATTGGTTCTGTTTCTCTGGAAAACACTGACTGTTACACTGTGTATGAATGAAAGAACAAGATATAACTGTTTGACAGATGGATGTTTTATATTTTGTTAGTCTACACAGCAGTGTGGATGAAACTATGGAGATGAGAGTCAGAGTAGGTGGGTCCATATTCTCACTTTGTTCTCAGCTGGGCAAGTTAATTAACCTTTCTATTCTTTAGGATTTATTATTTGTCACATGAGGCTAGCAACCACACTTGCCTTATAGCATTATCATTGTAACTGAAATTACATATATGTACCACTTAGCACATAGAGTAAATGCCCAAGGACATGTTTGTTAGTTTGTTATAGAAAGTAGATCATCTCATTTATACCATATTGTTTAGAGAAGCACAGAAAAAAAATGGAAATCTCACTCAAAAAAATAAGTGATTTTAAATTATAGATTGTTTTTGTGTCAAAATGAAGTCTTTAAAATTAGGCTTTGCCACTAATTGTTCATTAAGTAATTAGGATGGCTCCCTTTTCATGATTAGTACTAACAATCATTTCTGACCTATAAATGCTTTAGTTCTGAATTATATGCTATGACATAAGAGTATAATGAGATTTGAGGTAGTTTAGTAGAGTAAAAAGAATATGAGCTTGGGGGGCATAAAGACCTGGATTTAAAAATTCATTCCATCATTAATTCCTTTTGTCCCAAACAAGTACTTTCTTTAAGCCTTAGTTCCTTATATGTAAAATGAGATTAATACGGCAACAGACCCATCTTAATATAAGGCAAATGGTGGTGCTCAAAATGATTCCTAAACTGGATATAGTGGCACATGCCTATAATCCCAAGTAATCCAGAGACTGGTACAGGAGTACTGCAAGTTCAAAACTAGCCTGGTCAACTTAATGAGACCCTATATTAAAAAAAAGTGCTAGTGGTATGCTGGAGAGTATCCCTGAGTTCGATTCCTAGACACACACACACACACACACACACACACACACAGAATTCTTTCTGGGCATGGTGGCACATGCCTGTAGCCCTGGTTCTTGGGAGGTAAGGCAGCAGAATTGCAAGTTTGAGGCCAGCCTGAGAAACTTAGAGAGACCCCATATCAAAAGGGCAGGGATGTGACTCACTGTTACAGTGAGGGCTTGCCTAGCATGCACTAACCCCTAGGTTCAACTCCCAGGACTGCTGAGAGAGATAGGGGATGGGGTAGGGCTTAACCAAAAGCTGGTTTCTAAAGAATTTTACAAAAAATAAACTTAATCTTATGATGGTTTTAGTGGTCCTGATCTTCTGATGTTCCTTAATAAACTAAAGCTTAAAAACTTACTATGTTGAATTTTGGCCTGCAAAGTAAAACTTAACACAGTAGTTAATCACAAAGAAAAGTGATGTACACTTTAGATGTTGTCATTGTCAGCTATTTGTCACTGTGACAAAATGACTGACTTTTTCAACTTAAAGGAGGAAGTGTTTATTTTGCTCAGTTTCAGAGACTTTAGCCCATGATTGGCTGACTCCAAGGCACGGATATTATGGCAGGACACAGAGGTGGAGACCTACTCGCCTCCTGGTGGCAGGAGAAGAGATCACAGGAAGGGTGCCAGAGAGATGCCCAACCTCAAGGGCACACTTTCAGTGACCCACTTCAAACCAGACCCCATCTCCTAATAGCTCATTCAGCTGTGAACAGCAGTGGATTAATCTACAGATGAGTGCGGTACCCCCATGATCCAGCCACCTCTCCAGCAGCCTCTTAGTCCAGTCAGTTAACAAGTTTAACTATCACAGATGTAAAAAGCTGCAAACTAGTAACAACAATGGCTTATGATACCATGTATAAAGTACCTAACTGTTCTATGGCTCATTCTTAGTATGGGAAGGTTGGACAAGATAACATAGTAAATATTCACTTGTCATTAGAAATAAATGTTTCTGAGTCCAGGAAAAATAGAATAAGCATTCAATACCATAGCGATAATTAAGCATTTCTCAAACTAAGTTATAATTTTCACTGGAGCTTTCTGTCATTTGTTGAAAAACAACTTAAAAATATGAGATAAGAAGTATAAATTAGATCTTAAAATTGAAATATGACCTGCCAAACAAGTTAATCCCTTAAAGGAATTCTATTAATAAGGTTTTAAAAGCACCGATCCAATGTTGAAATAACTGTGAAGAAAACTTGAGTTTTTATGTTGTTATTTTTTCAGTCATACTGTGCAATCTTAAAATTAAATGTGGTTACACTTAGGCTGATTACCCTCATATGTACCTCTTACTCCAAAGCTAGTTTTCCCTAGAACAAAACGAGGTCCTTCCTTAAAGGAAGAAACTGTCTCAAGTTCTGTAGTGATGCCATTGGATGTTCAAATAATATATCTTATAGCTGAACTGGCTTCTTAGAACTTTTCTTGGTATCTTTTGAGCAATATGTAAATAATTTATGGTGCATTAAAATTAGTGTAGTTGGCCAGGGATTTAGCTCAATGGCATAAGTGCCTGCTTGACAAGTGCAAGGTCATGAGTTCCATCCCTGGTACCAAATAAAATAAAATAAAATAAAATAAAGTAAGTGCAAATTACCAAGTCTATTTTTTTCCCACACTCTACTGCTGAATGAAGAAATAGTTTGCTCTAAAAACAAAACCAAATTTAAAAAAAAAAGTAATAAAAGACAAAAAGCACATTGGATAAGCCCAAATGTGGTCAGTAGCCTTGTCTAGGCTCATGCACAGAAATGCTAAAAAGAGCCCCAGCCTTTTGCTCATCACCATTTAAAGGTTCATTAAATTGGTTGGAGAATTAGATGTAAATGGTCAGAAATGGCAGGTCCATTTTTACTCACAGCTTTTTAAATTACTTCTTCTGCCACTGATTGGTCCATCCACCTCATTTTCCTCTTAATATTTCACTAGCACCTCTGCTCCTGACAGTTATGAGGATACAAGGCCAGGCAGATATCAGCACGCTCACTCAGACCAGCCATGGCTTGGGAACGAGTCTGACAAGAGCCAGGGAGTGAAGCTTTTCATAAATAATGGTGTGTTCTTGTCAGTGGTTTTGGCCCTCGCAGGACGGTAACATGTTTCCATACAGATGGGTCAGCTCTTGCCTGCCATTCTGTCTTTTGAACTTCCTGTTTGAGAGTATGGTTTTCATCAACCTTGATGTTGTAGAGAACACCTACTTTATAAGATTGAATTTTTTTCAGCTAAAAGAAAATAACTGAATGTTTTTGTGTATAAAAAGTTTTTTTTTTAGGAAAGACTAAGAGGGGGTGGAGTGACCAGCCCAGATGTTGTGGTGAACTGCTGTAACTATGATAAAAGCTTTCTCATGTAATGTATTAAAATTAACACTGAAGAGAACAAGCGTTTCTAGCACAGACTTAATTAATTGTCATTAGGAAATTGTACTTTCTATTAAACTGCTTCTCTTATTCTTTTGTAAATAATCCCTACCCATATGTGTCACTTCCCCCCATTTATGTCTACAAATCTTTTGTCAGGAAAAATAATGTCTTTTAACTCTAATGTTTCTTTTCAGCATCTTGATCTCATTTTCAGAGAGACAACCCAAATGCTGTTCTAAGAGTGAACAAACTTTGGAATGCTTGGTATGCTAGTATCATTCTGATGGTATTTACTGCTGGGTGCAAATGTAGAGTGAAAAAGTTATAGGGATCCAAACAACCTTACTAGACCCATGAAATTAACTTTGTCCAAGCAGTAGAAAATGAATAACTTTCAAAGCTTTGTGTATTTCCAGAGGGAAAAATAATACATGCATTTGTGACATGTGTAGTAATAGAAACACAAGTTTGTCCTACTTTAAGGGACCCAAATGTGTAGAAACAGAAACACTAAAAGTACTTAAAGTTGGCTGCAGTTGTACACTCTTTTACATTTACATTCAAGTTGGTAACTGTTAATGAGAATAATTGGCTAGGTGTTAAAGAGGCAATAGATATAATTCTTTTTACAAATATTTGAGAAATGATTTTTTATGATGCAGTAAGGATGTGTAGCAACATCAGAAAAAAAGTGAAATCTGAGATTTTAAGACCAGTTAAGGCTGTATGCCAGGGCCTGTGCCATGTGACCATTTCACAAAGGAAGTCCTGGACCTGCTAGACTACTGCCCTGCCCCTCCAGGCACACACTAGGGCCTGCATGCCCAGTACAGGGAGGAATCCTGGGATTGACAGGACAAATGCACATGGGGTCTGCTCCAAGGGGCTCCTGCACACAGGACAACAGAGGTAACAGTCACTTCACCCAGCTGACTGAAGAAGAGACCAGCACCCAGGAGAAGAGTTTTACTTTCAGGACTGCAATGTTACCCTACCACAGGGACCAGGTGAGGGAATAACTGGGTCACAGCTTGGAGAGGGAGAGACTAAGAAGGGATCTCCTAGGATCACACCAGGAAGTGCACAGATCTGGACGTGAAAGACAGGGCTTGGAGGATGAAGTTGTCAGGAGGAGTGGTCCTGAAGCAGAGGGTAACTTAGCGGCATCTTTGACTTCTGGCACAGCTGCCTACACAAGCAGAATCTAGTGTTGTGAAGTATGATAGGCTAATATACAGGTGGTCTATCTGCACTAAAATCATAGTCTTCTTAGTTCTGGTTAAGGGATATTCAGGAGTGACTCCAACAGTTTAGCATTACCCAGTTATCATTTGATGCCACTTATGCCACTAGTACAGTAAAGGTAACATAATAGTTGATAACAACTGGTTTTCTTCCTCTGCCAATATCTGGCATTCCAGAGGATCATAATCAATAAAAAAAAATAATGGATATACACAGACATAGGAGCATGAGGAAGCAAGGCAACAGAAGACCTCCTGCCCCCACTAAATTTCCCAAATCTCCTAAAACAGAGCATGCGGGCACAAATGGAAAAGAAGGCGAATGCCAGGTAGCAGACTCTGTGAAGTCTATAGACTTTTCTATGAGCTCAAAGAAGAGAGAAACAAAAAATTCACAGCATTATCACTTATTACTTCGCTAATGGAAGTTGGTAAAAAATTGCAGGACCTGACCAAAATGGTTTAAAACATGAATGATAGACTCAACAAGGATATAGAATCCTCAAAAAGATCTCATGCAGAAATACCTGAAATAAAAAAAGTGTAGAATTCATAAATTGCAGAAATGAACAATGTGAAGACAGGGTGTCTAAAATTAAGAAATGACAAATTAACAAACAGTACTCAAAGAAGCCACTAAAAAAACAAAAAAGATAAACCTGAGGCCAATTGAAGTTACAGAAAAGCTAGGAAATAAGACAGATAGAATTATTAATATGTTTTCAGAAAGCATAGCAAGAAATTTCCAAAATATTTGAAAAGAGTTCTATCTGCAAAGAAATGAGGCTTACAAAACACCAAACAACTATGATGAAAGAAAGAGGCTCACCAACACACATCTTTATTAAATTGCCAGATACTCAACAAAAATAGAATTTTTAAAGCAACCAGACAAAACAAGAAAAATCACATATAAAGGTAAAACCTTTAGTTACAACAGATTTCTCAACACATACCGTAAAGGTCAGAAGAACTTGGAGTAAATTATTTCAAGCCCTAAGAGCAAATAACTGCCAATTTACACTACCTATCAAAGGTTTCATTCAAAACAAAGAAATAAGGACATTTCATGAAAAATACCAGATGATAAGGTTTATGACTATGAAAGCAGCATACCAGGAAATGTTCAATATCCTAGAAAATCACACAGCTAAAAACCCAGATGAAATAAAAACATCAGGTAAGGTCAACTGACAAAAAACAAAAATGAGAGGAAAAGGAATCACCAACAGAGAAATAATGCAATGATGATAATAATAATGATAAATAATCAACACACGTTAGTAATATCTTTCAATGTTAATGGTCTCAATTTCCCACTTAAAAACACAGATTGGCAAACTGTTGGCCAACTGTTATACTCAAGAAACTCACCTAATTTAAAAAGATATTCATAGATTAAAAATTAAAGGGTCAAAAACAATATTTCATGCACTGGGACCTTGAAAACAAGCAGGGAGTAGCAATTTTAATCTCAGACAGGGTAAACCTCAAATTAAAAAGTATTACAAGAGACAAAGAAGGTCACTAGATATTGTACTGCTAGGAACAAGTCAACAAGAAAAGATAACATTGATACAGTTATACACTGAATACTGGAGTATCTCCCTTCATAAAGCAAATAGTGCTGCAGTTAGAAATGAAAGACAAAACTCATAATAGACACTGTCAAAATCCAGAAAATAATAATTATTTTGAAAAATTATAACATTGTTAAATTTTGATGAAATGGATAGATTTCTAGACTCATAGAAATTACTAAAATTAACCCAAGAAGACACAAGTATGCTGAACAGCCTGATAAGAACCAATGAAATTGACCCAGTAATAAAGCATCTACCAACTAAAGCCCAAGGCCTGATGAATTCACCACTGAACTATACAAAAACTTTTAAGGTTGTTATATCTCTAGTACTCCTCAAGCTCTTCAAAGAAATTGGAAAGGAATGGAGTGCTCCCAAATTCACTTATGGAATCCAGTATCATCCTGATTCTGAAACTAGATAAAGACATATCTAAAAAAGAAAACTATAGGCCAGCCTGCTAAACAAACATAGATGCAAAAATACTCAACAGGATATTATGGAACAGAATGTACCACATCGTCAAAAAGATCATGCATCATGATCAATAAGGTTTCATCTCAGAGATGCAAGGATAGTTCAACATGTATAAATCAATAAATGTAATGGACCACAGGTGAAATTAAAACCAATATTTACTTTATAGGCAAACAGTCCAAAAAAGATAATGGATATGATAAACCATTAATTACAGAATACAGAAGTGGCTATAGCTGCAACCTGCATATGTGTGTGTGTGTGTGTGTGTGTGTGTGTGTGTATTTCTAAAGTGATATTGTAAATTTGGGATCCATAGACACACACTATCATGAAACTATATGCAAACTTAGGTGTATTTGTATGTGTATCACTTAATATTAGGTTTAGCTACATGTGGCAGAACACCTAGAAGTAACTGTGGCTTAATGTAATATAACTTCATTTCCCTTGCAAATACACACATTTCAAAAAAGGCTATACAAAAGTATAGCAATTCCATAAGGAGTATAGCCTTCTTCTCTTCCATTATTTTTGCTTTATTAAGCAAACGGCTTCCTTTCTTTCTTCCAAAATACGTTGAGCTCCAAGTTGTTGTATTTACATTCAATCCAACAAGAAATCGAAAGAAAAGAGCTGGAAAATGGCCATCCTATTTACCTTTAAGAATGTGTCCTGGAAGTTGGACAGGTTGCTTACACTTATATCTCTCTGGCTACAACTTTATCACATGGGTCATATAGCTAAAAGACTAAAAAATGTAGCCTTCATTCTATGGTAAAAGTCTCATTAACAAGAAAGGAAAGTGCCTAGTGGGACAATGGGATCAAAGTCACAACCTAGCACTTGCCAGGCAGACACAGTGCCACTGAGCTATACCCCCAGCCACTGGGACAATGTTATAAATCAGCAGTAAAATGGAGACTATATATGTGTGTGTGTGTGTGTGTGTGTGTGTGTGTGTGTGTGTGTATGTATGTATATATGATCAGAAACTTAAAGAGATAATTTATGAACATAAAAAATACTATTCAAACTAGTCATTTTATTATATCAAATCTTCTAGTTCATTTTCTTTCTAGGTCATCCTCTTGTCCATGCTATGAGCAGATGGGTAAGAAATAACCAGTTGATCAATAAACACCAATTTGTTGCTGTCACACACATAGCATAGATATAATTTGATAATGACTGTTTATTATTTTAATGTGTTTTCTTACATCAGTCATTTAACACATCATAAGCCAAAGACTTCTTTTTCATGCATCCTACTCTTGTTCTATTACTTTAAAAATTTTTAAACCATTAACAAATTTATTTACACTCTTTTCTTCTTGTATCATTTTTGATACTAATCTTTTAGAGAAATAATTGACTTTTGCTTGTCATAATTTAATTTCACATTAATAAAGTCTAGTAAACATTTAGTTTAATTGAATTTCTGCTTTTAAAGCTTTTGCTTTGTACAAATCATTTGATCTTTTTATTTTCATGTTTTAAGTAACACATGTTGAGCAACACACACAATGTCAGAAAATCTAATTTTATTCATTTAAGAAAGTAAACATCTGATAAAATGAACTGTAAGAAAGTAAATTGCTTTTAGATATTTTACTGGCTTTTTGTTTTTATTGTGCATAGTCTTCTTCACTTATACAGAAATTTGTAGCTATAAATGGCTGAGTTCTTTATTTTAATTAATGTCTACTAAAAAGTTTCTCTCTTAAGAATATAGCCAGAAGTCAACAGTGAAACACATGACTCCCATTAAGTTGTCTTACTAATTTAATTGTCGAATTAAAAATGTCACCACTTTAAAAAATGATAAAAGTATTAGTTATTCAGCTGTAAAAATTAATGTTAGCAAGAAGGGTATAGAAGTATATTGCAAAGTAGAAAGAAAGATTACAAAGCAAATGTCTAATATTGTATATTAGACATTCAAATATTTAAAATTCAAATATTTAACTATAAGATTAAAACAATCTCTAGCAATATATTCCAGCTTCCAAAACTTCTAATAGCAGCTATCTTTGGGTGATGAGATCAAAGGTCATTTTATTTTTACCTTTACAATGTTTTTCCTATATTTTATGGATTTTATAGTTAGTATCTTATTACATTATTTTTACTACAAGGGGACTCATTAGCAAGCTTTTTCCATTTTGTAGAAAAGTCACATTATAAGAAAATCAATAAACAAAGGTTACATTTTTTTCCTACCATGCAGCTCTATCCTCTAAAACAGTCACTTAGAATTGTTTACCTCATGAGTGATTATTGTGATTTTGAAGCATAGTAGTTGGGAAATGTGATGTACGGCTGCTTTTGTAGATGAAACTTCTTTGCTTTGCCTGTGATGGGGTGAATGGCAGTAGCTACACTGAAGTGCAATAAGATGTGAAAATATAGTAACTCAGTGTGAATTAGAAATTCAGTCTCTTGCACATCCTTCCCGTCAGAGACCAGAACTTGATGTTAATGAGGATATGCATAACTTCTCTTAAGGTGTGAGATTAGCAAATGACTACTGGGCAAATCAGTAAAGCTTTTGTGCACTGTGAAAGCAGGAATAAAACATCTATTTTAACTCAAGCCCAGGCATTCAGTTCTCTGGATTCCATAGCAGATTCTTCAGCTGAATATGAGCCTTAAAAATAAAGCCGCTTTCTTCGCTTCTGTGTGCCTGCTGAGAATCCTGCCAAAGCTTTCTATGAGGTATCTGTGAATTTACCCTGGAAGAACACCACAGTGTCCCTAGCTTCCTGTTCTAAATGATCCACTCCATGACACACTGGAACACTACTCAAGGTAGGGAGGATGCGCTGCCAAAGCCTATTTATCACTTTGCTGGCTTTGCACCATCCACATCCGTCTGAAGTTAAAAGGGTCATAGGCAGAGCTGTTCTCTCCTGCTTGGCCAACACTAGGATCTTGTATAAAGACTAAATAAATTATCTAGTGTTTCACTGCATTCATTTTTGTACCCTACAAAATGCCTTTCTTTATAGATGTGTAAAATAATGATTTGGAAAAAATAGATATTTGTAATTTTATGAATAAATATTTCATGTCCAAAGGTAGGAGATGCTGGTTAAATAGATTATGGTTACCCACAGAATGGAATATTATGCTGCCTTTGAAAATAGTTTGGAGGAATAGTTAATAAAGTACAAAGGCAGCCAGAATATCCCATTATGTAGATAATTATTTAATCAAAATAATATGTAGACTATGTCTCAGTTATTTTAAATTTTAAAATGCACAGGAAAAAAATATAAACAGATATTCCCCAATATACTATTTATAGTTACCTTTCAGTAGAAGAATTTAAAAACGTTTTCCTTTAGTTTCTCTGTGTCCATCAATATTTATTAAATTTTCTACTTTCAAAATAAACTAAAACTAAAATCACTTAAAATGAGTTAATGCTGATACTTATGTAAAACAAGAAATTTACCAATTAATTTGAAACAAAAAGGACAAATTTAGAGGATTTTTTCTGGCCATTACTGACTGGTACATTAATATCTTTTTAAAGGACACGTTAGAAACTGTGGATGGAGCCAGGGGACAGTATATGGGAACTGTCTGTACTTTGTGCTGAATTTTTCCGTAAGCTAAAACTTCTCTAAAAATAATATCTATTAATGAAGAATTTAAAAGCCCTTTTACATCTGTGCCACTTGGCCACCTGTTATTTTCTTGCAATCAGGAGTTATTTCAGGAAACACATAGGAACACTTGAGTTTTAACGAGCCGTGAGAGCAGCGCTCCTGAGCCCCATGATTCTGTCTTTGGGAAGAAGTCAGCGCTCTGAGCACTGTAAAGACTGCTGAGCTGGCGTTTCTCTTTCTGCCTGGCTGCTCCTGCCTCTTGAACCCCAAACCTTATCAGCCTTCATCCTTCTCCTGGTCTAGACCCAGCACACTGTGGGTGTTTCTGAGGCCCCCTGTCCTCCATGCACACAGCCGTTCTGAAAGCCTGCCAGTCCTATTGTGGCCACTCTTGCACTAATGGCCCTGCCCCCAGAGAGTGCTTATTGAAATGTAAGTATGAATACTAACCATAGTGCCCAAAAGCAAGATGTGAGGTCTAGGGCAAGTGTTTGAAAGCAGTGCAGGGGCTGGATGACCAAGATTGAGGTCTCCATGTACAGCGCTGTACCTTGCTCCATCCATGCTCCTTGTAGTGAGAAGCTACAGAGAAACAGAGGAGGGAGTGAAGGTACAGGGGAGCCCAGTGACTGGTGGGTGGTATACCACTCTTCCACCTCGGCCTGGATTGCAATTCTAATCACTGCTCTTACCTAAGCTGCCAGGAGTAACTAACTAGCCGGTTTAGTATAATTACATCTCTCCTGCTTCTTCCCTTCTCTTTCATCCTTTTATGAACGTGCATTAAGTGTGTGTCAAGCTCTGCTTCAGGTTCTGGGAGTATGATAGTGAAAATAAACATCCATGGCCCTTTTCCCTCCAGAAACTTTTAGCCTACTGGGAGAGAACTGATCAAATAACCACACAGGACCATGTAAAGCTGCAGCTGTAATAAGCATTGTGGAGGAAAAACATTCATACTATAGGGAAGGGTTGAATTCTGTAGATCAAGAAAGACATAATTTAGCTGGCATGGTGGTGCATGCCTATAATCCTAGCACTTGAGAGACTGAGGCAGGAATTCAAGGGCACATAGGACTACATAGTGAGACCCTATCTCAGAAAAACAAAAAACAAGCAAACAAAACATAACCAAGGAAATAACAGTTCAGCTAAGACCCAATGGATAAAGTGGAATGAACTAGGTAGGGAGGGTGAAAGGTTTTGTGGGAAAAAGGAACAGCATACACTAAAGCTTTATCTGAAAGTGTTGGTTGGATGTGGGCTCCCAAATCACTGAGAAAAACCTTCCATTCTTAATGTTCCAACTTCCAAACACCACATAGGACCCCTCCACATTCAAGTGAGCGTTCCTCTAAACTTATATTTTTTTTTGTGCTTTGTATCAGCTATAAAATGTTTTTACAGCTGCAATTTTGGGTATAGAATTTGAGGAGGTATCATAAAACAATCACAAGGAAAGCACACAATTACTATTCTGACTTTGATTAAAAAATGCCTAGTGTTACCCAGCAATTATTCTATTACCTTGATAATTATGAAATAAGGAGGGGAAAGTCAGGATCTTAAATTTTCATTTCCATAATAACAGGATTCTTGTGTTCTTTTTAATTTTGTTTAAGGTTATACCTTTGATTTTAGATATAAGCCAAAAAAGATTGGGTCTTAACCACAAATTTTTTTGGTAACTTTTTGATAAGGTAAAGAGGTTTATCAAGCACTGTTTTAAATGGTTGAACTTAGAGAACTTCAAAGACAATTAGTACTGGGCAGAACACTTGTCTGTGATCATTTTCATGATGAAATGGTAGTGTTAAATCTCATAATGTTAAGGGAATAATTTTACTTCAAAGCATAGTTCTAGCATATTATGTCTGGTCTTGCCTGAAGTTCATGTTCCTTAAAGTTTTATTCTTATAAGAAGTATTCACTAAATACAGTAGCAAGAAAATGAATTTAAAACATGGCATTCTTATTCATAGTTGATCATTTTGTTTTTTGAACCTTTAGTCTGCAGGTCTTTTTAGGTTAACTTCTGTTGACTTTATTTTTTTTTTTACTTTAAAAAAAACCTTTTAACAACAAAATAGCAACAACAACAACAAAAAAAAGAATAAAAATCATGATATGGAATTTCAAAACAAAATAATAGAAAATTAATGCTAGTTAATATATTGCCTACTGTTATCTTCAAAGCAGTTTAGATTAATTGCATTCATTTCTCTAAAACACAGGATTATACTGTGCATGTGTTAAAATGGTTGAAAAATTATAAACAATAGAATGGTAGTAGAATAACAATAGGAAACATTAAGCTTATTTAATTTTTTTAACTTAAAAAGAAATGACACTTACTTTGATAAAATATAGTAACAAACTAAACAGAGAAAATTATTATAAATTTTTCTTCTAAGGTAAAACTTTTGAAATAAAATAGTAATGCTATTATAACATTGACCTAAAAGATACTGTAACATACCTCATAGTGTGATATTATTAATATAAACCAGAAAACATTTACTGTCTTTAAATATAACTGTAGTCTAGGAAAAATATTAAATTCTATTAGATGAAGCAGAGTGTTATTGATGGGTTACAACAATAGTTTCTCAGCAAGACTGCAGATTTTCCATGTTTTCTCTTATTCTGACTTATTACCTATATTGTGAGTTTTCTTACACTTCCTTTCCAAATTTCCTTTCAAACGTACCCAAAGTTTGTCTCTGTTATCTTTTTCCCTAACTTACTTTTCTTGTGTTTAATTTTGACATAATTTATATAAAGTGTAAATATTTTAACTCTTAAGAGCCATACTGAAGGTATTGCATTCATGTGTATAAGTGGTCTGTGATCACTAGTCACGTGTCTGTCATCTGTGTAGTTATTAGTCTTTGAGATGGGCCTTCACTGAAAGATTTTCTCTGAAAGTATTTTGTGATTTAAATTTTTCCCTTTACAACTATTGTAAAAATTAGTTGTCTTCTAAGAAAGGAACCATGCTTTTATAAATAAACTTGTAGAAGAATACATTCTAGAAAATTGAGGATATTCCAAAAGATAATTTTCAGAACATTGCTAACAGTAAATCCTATTGATTAAATCCTCTCTGTGTGACAGACCCTAAACTGCCCACTTTATGTGGATTACACCATTGAACACTATGAAATCAATGCATTTTTATATCTGTGTTATAGGATGAGGAAATTGAAGCTCAACTAAGTTAAGAAACGTACCCAAGATTGCATAAATACTAAGGGATAAAGCTGGTATTCAGGCTTCACAAAGGTATACTGTAAGACTGATTGTTTTCTTTTTCCAGATAAGCAATGTCCACTTCATTGCACTAGGGTGTCTTCTGAGGGAAGGTTATTCAATAATGAAATCTTCATCTCAATTATTATGCCTTACTATTCCTTCTCTTTCAAAGACCTTCAGAGATGTAGGACTGTTACTTGGGTTGTCCTCAGAATTTTCAAAGATTGTTATAGAAATTAAGTAACTTTCTTTGTAGCTTTGAAAATGAAACAAGTGAGATCTATCATGTCTTCAGGACAGTTACCCAAGTAATAAATCCTGGTTCCTTATTTTCAAAAGACATTTGCAATACCAGGGTACTGTTAGAAGTTTCTTTAAATAGCAACTTTCCTATTTCATTTAAATCTTTGATCAAAAACAATTGTGTTGGGAGCCATTACCAAAAGAAGGATTTAAACCTGACATAGCACTAGTATTTCTATAGGAAGGAAGGAAGGGAGGAAGGAAGGAAGGGAAGAAGGGAGGGAAGAGGAAGGAAGGAAGGAACGAAGGAAGGAACGAAGGAAGGAACGAAGGAAGGAAATGATAGGGGTAAGAAAGGAGGGTATGAGACTGCATTTTGCCTCAAAATTAGCTACAAATAAAAGGAAATCCAGACTAGCTCTTGGATGCCTTGACCTTAGGTAAAACAAAATTGATTTTTGTTTGTTTTGTTTTGGTACCAGGAATCAAACTCATTGCCTCCTGCTTGATAGGCAGGTGCTTAAACCACTGAGCTAAATGCTGGGCCCACACAAAATTCAGATAAAATCTGCCCCAGGTACCTTCTTCCAAAAACTGGTTATCTTCATTAGAATAGCCTAGAAGGTTACTTTAATCAAGCAAATCTACTTTTAATGACAAAGTCATCCATGAAGAATCTTGAGTACCTTCATCAAATAATCTTACTTCAGCTCCTGGTGGTCTTTTACTTTCCTCCTTTAACAAGAACTTATTGTCCTAAAGTCAGACAGGTTTGGGATTGACTCCTGACTTCCCTGTTTATTCAGTTTGAGACTCTGAGAAATAATGTCACTTCTCTGGGCTTCACTTTCTTTGCCTGTTGAGGTAGTAAATAGTATTATTTGAATATATGAAAGTGAATTCAAGTCTCTCTCCTTCCTTCTCCTTTTATCTCTTTTTTCTAAAATAAGAATTATTATTTTAAATGTACTTTCCGCTAAGGACATATTTTTGTCTTGTCTTAGGAGGATTGTTATTTCAAGGGATAAGCTGTATGGAGAAATATTCTCTGAATAATTTTTGTTGTTCCTAAGATTTCTGATATAAACATTGATTACACAATTTTTTCACATTTAAAAGTCATAAGATCAATATATGTGAATAAATAAGGAATAAAGATTAAGACATTATTTCAAATGTTATTTACAATTGTGAAGAAGATGAAATTGCTAAATTAATCTGTACTTTATTAACAGGCATATGTTAAATTCCTATTATTCCATGCAGGAACTTTTTTTTTTTTGAGACAGGGTGGTTTCACTGTAAAATTCAGGCTGGTCTTGAGCTCACAATGTAGACCAGGCTGGCTTTGAGCTTACAGTCTTCCTGCCTCAGCCCCCCGAGTGCTAGAATTATAGGCATATACCACCATACCCAGTTTAAGGAACTTAGGTGTTTTACGTATGAACATATATTTCTACACTTGAAGCTTCCAGTTTGACATCTCAGTGTATAAATAACTCAGGAAATTACAAATGAAGATTTTTTTCTTTTTGGGGGTAGAGAATGGTTATTTCACATTTCCAAGTGTTTTTATATCAGTGTGTATCTATTAAATTATATGAGATCCATGAGATAATGCCTGCCTTGTTACCTAAAAGACTAAATCTCAGAAAGGTACTCAAAAAGTAAATTTTAAAATATGAATCACAGATGTGGTTCTCATCTTTTCTCATTTGAACTGAAAATACTTTTCTAACTGCCACTGTTCAGTCATAACTTTATCTCAGTATTACATTTGTATCATGATGAGATAAAAGTTGTAAGATTTGAGTAAACTTCTCAAATTTACAAAGGTAGGAAGAGCTCCTGATTTTGATTATCAAGCAGAGTAATATTTCTTTACTCCTGAGTTCCCCAACTGACTACAAATACCATTTTTTGTAGTAAATGTGATTTCACATAATTATGCCAAAATATCTACAATTCTTTGTTTGTTGCTCTAGATAACTAGGCTTTGAGTTTTAACAAAAATGAAAAGAAAACTTTCCAGATCAGTTTTTGTCTACACAGATGGAAGGGGCCTGCTGGAAGCAAGTACGACTCTTGCATAAGAGATGACTATCCTCATCATCATGATCATCTTACTCACTATATCGTATCATTACAATGTTAAGAATGTATTTTTAAAGTTACTAATATCATCTTCTTACCTCCCTGGACTAAGGGCTGGTAACACATTAGGCAAACTGACTCTCACCTCTCTGTGCAGCTGTGGGTCTGAGTAAAGTGACTTACTGTCTGTCTTGTACCAACTTGTCACATTTCTTTGTAAGGTTCTGAAAGAGGACTGAATAAGGCAATCAGATTTGCATAATGGAAATAGGGGGACATATTGCCTTTATGAGAATTTCTTGTGACACACCTCCCCAGGGAAAAAGTCCTTTAAAACTACCATCTGATTTCCCAGCCCTGAAGCACTTCACACATAGGGTGTTATTTTCCAAATGAATAAATAACACAACTGTAATAAGCAGAACTCTGCCCTGAAGGAGCCTACAGTGTAAAGGCAACAGAAGGCAGAACGAGGGACCCCATTCTACATTCTAGCGCCATCATCTTTCATGAATGCTTATCTGAGTTGCATTCTCCGTCTCCTCATTTACACTCAACATGTCTTTTATGCTGGCCTGTAGGAAAATCAGATTCCTAATATGGGAGTAGACTGGATGGGTCTTAATTGTCCACTCAGTGGTTTGGATCAGGGGGTAAGAGACAGGTTGCTTGGGTTCAGATCCTGGGTCCATTTACCAGCAGTCTAATCTTGCACAAGTTACTGAAACTCTGAGGGCTTCAGTCCCACCCCTCAGAATTATTGTGAGGACTCAGTGGAGAGAACAAGTGGAAAGTACTCATGGACATAACTGGCAGAGTAAGAGCTTGATAAATATTAACCACTAATATTGGCAGTGACAAAAATGGAAAAGTTCAGTTTTATGTTTTCTTAACTAATGGACATAATAGGATTCAAGAAAGACCTAATTTTTTAAAGCTGTCAGTGCATTTTAAATAAAAAATTTCAAAACAGTTTTAGAATAACTGTAGTATATTTTAATATTTATACTACTATATAAGGTTTATATAAAAGTACTCGGTTAATTCTTTTAAGCAAAAATAGAATGCAGTAGTTTTGCATACTGAAAAAAATAACTAAAGGATAAATTTTGAATTCACAGTTCCCTCTCAGTGTGATGACCCAGTAAAGCAGCAGCTTGTGGACTAAATGATCAGCAAGACCTCTTCAAAATATTAAGAAACTCCCAAAAGCTTTTGTTTACTTACCATTTTTTTTTTCATTACTAGGGATCAAAGTGAGGGCCTCACACACGCTAGCACTCTAATGTTGAGCTAACATCACCCCCTGTATGGTTTTATCTATTGCTATTTACCTACTAGAAATTAAACCTGAAAACGTAAATCTGTTACATGTTACATGCTAACATAGTGATATATCTTTATTTTTAAAAAATCAATAAAAATATATATTTATATTGAAGGGCACTGTTTAAAATTGTGCAAATTCTTTAATCTTGTGCTCAGTAGAACCCAGGTAGATTCTATAATTTCCTGTTATATTTAGTTTGTTGCAGTATCATATCTCAGGTGGTCACTAGGTACTCACAAAATAAGAATGAAAAGAGAAAGTGTGTATTTCTTAATACATTCTGAGAAATGCTTCATTAGGCAATTATGTCCTTTTGTGAATATTACAAGTATACTTACACAAACCTGGATGATACAGGTCAATCTCTCAACATGCCCCTCCTTTTTGTATTAGAGATTGAACCCAGAACCTTCACAAATATCCACATCCTCAGCCCTTTTTTTAAACACCATATTTTGAGACAGGTTCTTACCAAGCTGCTGAGCTGCCAAGGCTGAGTTTGAACTTATGATCCTCCAGCCTCACTCACCCGGAGTGTTGGGATTACTCGTGTGGGCCATCCACATGACTCCCTGATGCAGTCAAGACACATAATGAACATGGGATGTCAGTTTACAAGACATGCTATTTTATGGTAAGCTTTTATACTAAGTAGGAGTATATTCTAAAATGATGATTAAAAAGTGTAGTATAGTAAATACATATAAAAGTGACAAAATCACTTATTACCAAGATAATACATGGTAGTTTCAAAATTGTAGTGATTTTTTTTTGTCCTTACTGGAAGTTATTTGAAGTTGTTTAACTGAAATTGGAATCATTTGAGGAGATTTAAAAGTATTAATGCCTAGAGATTTTGTATTACATAAAATTTCAGGTTGCAAAATTGCAAGAACCTCCAAAGACTGATATCATTAACCTAGAGTATGACCTGGAAATAGCAATTTTTATTCTTAAAATGTTCTCATGTTTTAACACTTAAATTTTTTTTTATTAGTACATGTTTGTAATACACAATGAACACATTCCTTCTGGTACATGTGCATAACACATCTTAATTCTTTTTTTTAAAAGAATCCCTCCCTTCCCACCTTCCCCACTCTGTCCTTTTCCTTGACCTATTCCCATATGCAAAAGATCCATCTTGCTATTTTATATTATCTATCTTTTATTTTGCTCTGTATTTATATTTTAGGGTCCTCATAAGAGAAACCATGCAATACTTAAGTTTGTGTGTTTAATTTAAAACATGATAGTCTCAAGGTGCATCCATTGTCCTATAAATGACTCGTTTATCTTTGTGAAAGAGTACTGCTCCATTGCATACCACATTTTCTTCATCAGTTCATCTGCTATTGGACATGCAGGCTGCTTCCACGATTTAGCTATTGTGAATCGTGCTGCTATAAACTTGGGTATGCATGTATAACTGTAATAAAATGTCTTTAGCACTTTCAGAAATATATTTAGGAGAGGAATAGCTGCATGAATTAGCATTGTTTTTAGTTGTTTGAAGAATCTCCATACTGATTTCAATAGTGGTTGTATTAGTTTACATTCCCACTGACAATGTAGCAGGGTTCAATTTTCCCATAGCCTCACAAAACACTGTTAACACTGATTTTTTGATGATAACCATGTTTTTGAAGTAAGACAGAAACTCGATGTTGTTTTAATTTGTGTTTCCCTAAAGGTCAGCAATAAGAAGTGTATTTTCATGTATTTATTGGCCATTTGCATTTCTTCTTTGAGAAGTGTCTGTTCATTTCAGTTGCCCACTTTTTGGAAGGGTCTTTTATTTTGGCTTATTTGGGGGGTTCTAATTTTTTAAGTCTTTTATATATTCTAGGTATTATTCCTTTTTATAATAGTTGGAAGGGTTTTTTCCCCATTCTGTAGGTTTCTCTTCACTTTATTTGGTGTTTCTTTTGCTGTGCAGAATCCTTTTAATTTAATATGATCCCATCTGTTGATTCTTGGTGTTATTTCTTATGCAGCTAGAGTTCTACTCAAAAAGTCATTGCTTATGCCTGTATTTTTAAGTGTTACTATTTTACCTTCCAAAAGGTCAACTGTTTCTGTTTTAGTGTTTGTATCTTTGGTCCATTTTGAGTTTAGGTTAGTACATAATGAAAGATATGGGTCTAGAGTCAATCTTCTGCATGTGAATAGCCAGTTTTTCCAGAACTATAGTTAAAGAAGCTATCTTTCCTCGAACATAAGCTTTTGGGCCTGTTATGAGGTAGTTGAATGGACCTGAGGTTGTTTTGGCATTCTTTATTCTGTTCCATTATCTTCACATCTGTTTTTTGCCATTAGCATGCTGTTTGTATCACTGTAGCTTTGTAGTATAACTTGGAAGTCCAGGATTGTGGTGACTCCTGCCTTAGTCTTGTTGTCTAGAGTTGTTTTTGCTATTTTAGGTTTCTTCTAGTTTCATATGAATTTTAGGATTATTTTATCTAGTTTTATGAGGATTCTATTGATATTTTGATTGGGATTATATAGCATAACCATTTTCATTATATTGGTTCTGCCGATCCAGGAATGGAGGGTATATTCCATTTTTTGATATCCTCTTTGATCTCCTTTTTCAGTGTATTGTAGTTTTTGATGTAGAGGTCTTTAACTTTCCTTTTGGGTTAATTCCTTAAATATTTAACTTTTCATGATACTATTTTGAAAAATACTGTTTCCCTGATTTCTTTATCAATGAGTTTATTATTGGTATACAGGAATGCTACTGATTTTTATGTCTTGATCTTGTATCCTGCTATGCTACTGAATTTGGCTATTAATTCTAAGAGTCTATTGGTGAAATTTGTGGCGTCTTCTATGTAGAGGATCATGTTATCTGCAGATAATTGTAATTTAACTTTCCCCCTTTCTGTACATAACACTTCTATTTCTTTCTCTTGCCTGAACACTCTGGCTAATGTGTTGGAAACTATATTGAACAGTAGTGATGATAACAGAAATCATTGCTTTGTTCCTGGTTTTAGAGGAAAGCTTTCAGTGTTTCCCTATTTAATATGATGATGTTGAAATTCTGTATTATTTCTACCCTTTCTTCTGTTTTGCTTTTTTTCTTTAAATAAAAAAAATGTGATGTTGGCATAAGTTTGTCATAAATGACTTTTATCATATTTTTCCTAAGATATGGTATGATATAGTTAAAGATATATTCAAGTGTCTATGAAGTTGTCTTGTTGATACATTAAGAGCATATATTTTTGTAAAGTATGACATTAATTTAGATCTTAGCATAAATGCATCTCACGCTCTGCCCATCACAATTATATGGAAATATATTAGTAAAGTGTTACTTTTAAATGAAATAGAATTCTTGTTGAAATAATCACCATAATCTCTTATTAAAATAGCCTGTATAATAACATGAAGTACTAAAATAACCATCTCTGTCTTAGCATTGTTATTTAAGGCACAATGTTAAAATCAGTCACTTGTAATTAGCCAAGTTAGTAATAAATTGAACTACCCATTAAATGGTCAGGTTTTATCTGATAACCTTACTGGAAAATTGTTTGCTGAGGATAAAAGAGAGATTCCTTTGTTGCTGAATTTCTGAAATAGTTTGTATTTAGAGTGCTGGGTAGATTTTTTAACCTTAAAGCTGTCTCCATTTTGTAAGCTAACATCAAGTTCTTAGTAGTCTGCGTTGCCCTCTAGCTTCTCAATATTACTGTAAATTATTTTTGTGGGACTAACATGGCGCTCTCTCTCTCTCTCTCTCTCTCTCTCTCGCTCTCTGTCTCTCTCTCTCTCCATATATAATATATATTATTTATATATTATTTTTATCCTCTACCACAATTGGAAAATATCTATGATTTATGTAATTACAGATCTCTATGACCTCCCCTCTAAACTTTGAACATCACAGCATACCTACTCCATGCAAGGGCCTTGTCCCTGATATTGTTAGCAACTGTGACTTTCCTCTTTCCCAGTATTTCCTTTTCTCATTACTCTTCTTTTCCATCCTTGATAATCTCCTTACTTAATGGTCCTGCTTATTGCCATTTTAATGCTTGTACCTCAGTACATACAAAAATCTAAAACTGCAGGAGATAGTGGAAAGTATAGAAACATTAACTCTATCTGTACTAGGGAAGCTGATCGATTAGGAGGAGACGTAATATATTATCGAAATCTAATCTCTAAATCAGTGCTACAGCACTATTTGTTACTGCCCAAATTATATATCATGTAGGTTTTAAAAATTTGAATGAATACTAAGAATGGAATAATTCTTAGAAAAAGATGTTAGATGTAAATTCATTTGTTGTGGATAAAATGGAAGTAACATTTCTCTATAAAATCTTTTCTTTTCATAAGTGCAGGATCTGTCCTTTCTTTGAGAGACAAAACACACACATTTCACATCAATATTTTAGAGATGTTGGTGAGATACTGAACTGTGGCTGAAGCTAACTGGTCAAGATTTGCTTTAAGAATGGATATCCTCAGGGTCCTCACCTGAGGTCATAAATTGATTGCGTGTGGGTCTACTGGCTATATTTTAATGCAGGTTAGCTGTAAAAATACAAGGGCCCATTGTATAACACAGGCAGTGCATTATTACTTTTTTTAGGCCTGTCAATGTAAAAAAATGTGTCTGTTTTCTTTCCCCTATGACTTGGAGGGTGCAAGGGGGGAGCTGCATGACAGAATAGCAGGACACCCTGGAAATGTTGGTTTTGGAAAATACCTTGAGGAATAACAAAAAATCTGGCAGCATAATTTGATAAAATGCCAGGGATACACATGTTAAATTTTGGACATTTCATTATCCATCCTTTCCATTCAAGTGCTGGGGCCAGGGGTGAACCACATGAAGCATCTCTATGAGGCTGGTGGTTCTCCTGTCAGTGGCCTGCTGTGGCCAGAGAGATGATTTTTCACTGGAGTCAGTTGGAAGAGAAGCCAAGCAAATGGATACTACTGTAATACCCAGGGCCTTAGGAAGCCACACTACATACTCTGTGTCCAAGATTTGCCCAAAATAACCAGGTGGCATTTGGTATGCCAGGGCGTTTACTAGAATGTCTTTTGTGGGTTGCTACTGGACCTTTGTGTCTGTCATAAGACTCTAGTGAGTCTTGGTGGTTTCTTTCTTTCTTTCCTGTTTTTTTTTTCTTTTCTTTTTGCATGTGGACCTTGGTTAGCTCCTTCTTCAGATCTGTTTTTCCTTTGGGTTTTCTCAGGGTGGTTCTGTTTAACCCTAGTAGGTACTTGGATACCTTACAGGAAATCACTACATAGCACCATATGTGGTTTTGTAAAGGGCCTTTTTTGAGATGACTTTCTAAATCCCTGGGTCTCCCAGCCACTCATTTACAAGGTCTGCTCTCCAGCAGCTATGGAGGTTTAATGCTATGGGCGGCCACAAGGAAGAGAGGCTGTGTCGCTTTCTGCCTGTTACCCACCATAATGTGAGTTTTCAGGAGGTTCTTTGGAGAGGACAAACCTTGGTTGTAGTCTTGCTGCCTTAGGCTCTGGAACCTCACAGGCCTGGCTTAAAATTTGAAGTCTTCCACATCCTGTCTGCATGACTTCTATCACATTATCCTGTTGGGCAATCAGTTTCCTGAATAATGGTAAGACTTCATTGAGATAGTACAAAGGTTAAATCATAATGAATGCAGATTTCTTAGTTAAAAAAAAAAGATACTGCAATTCACTCTTATTAGTACTATGCTGTGATTATTTATCTTGTGCCCTGCATCCATAACACAAACTTCATAAACTATTACCTTTGTTTTTTTCTCTCCCTTAACCTTTTAAAAATTATCTATTTAAAGTTAACTTTTTAGAAAGCCACATTTTTTTGATGACTAACCTATTTATTTTGATTCTTCACTGATCTTTGATTTCTTACAATTTGAAAGTTTTTAGTTTTCTTAAACTATACATTGATTATAATATCCTCTTGCTCTTTGTTACCTGCTATGTGTCTTACCGTGTACTTTTCAAGTTCAGCAAATATTTATCAGGCACATTCCATGTGATAGGCACTATGCCAGGAGGTAAGGACAGAGGGCAGATTAATATAAGACTACTCTCAAAAAGCCTTGGGTCTAGTAGGGGAAGCAGACATGCAAAAGACTACTTGAGTACAAAGTTCTAGTTGTCGTAAATTATAAGAGAAATGAGAAATACACGAGGGAACTAGGAGAAGATACCCCTGACTCAGCCCTCAGTCAGCAAGAGGTCTTACCAAGGGAGTACAGTGGAACTATTCTTTGGTGCTATGGTTTGAATAAGTGTCACCCAGAGGTCCATTTGTTAAAGGCTTGGCCTTTAGTGCTATTGAGAGGTTGTGGAACCATTAGGTATTGGGGCCTATTTAGAATTCTTCTGATCGTTTGAAAGCATGATTTTGAAGGGGATATTGGGATCTCCACCCCTTCTCTATCTTCCTGTTTCCCTCTCTGCCTCCCTTCCTCTCACTTTGTCTTCCTCCTTCTTTCTTTTCAATTTCCTGACTGAAAGATGAAACCATGAATGGACTTACCTACTTTCATTTTAGTCTAATTTATAAAATGCTTACTATGTAAGCCCCAATTACCATTTGGACTTTAGTGGAGGACTATGCAAATATTCTCTATATTAGATCAAAGATGTGTCAGTAACTAAAACCTTGAAGACTCTGAGAATCTCAAATGATTGCTTCAAGAGGTTTCTAGTTTTTAACAGTCTTTAGTTCTTGCTATTCTCCAGTGTTCCTTGGCTTCCAAGTCCCTAATTATATTACAGATATGGTTAAAATAGTAGAGCCTTTGCCTACCGTGTGCAAATCCCTGAGTTTGACCCCCAGAACTAGTAAGAAAAAAATCTGCAAATGAGAAGATCTAGGCACCAGGGCAAAAGAGTAAAAGGATTGAGATGAATATATATAAACATATATATATATCATAAATATACATATATCATATATAATATTTATCATATATGTATTCATTCCCCATGTTGAATGTGTTCATTTTGTATCATCAACAGGTACTAGTTATGAAAAAGAAAAAAATAATTGACAGAATAAAACTTGCAATGTGAAATTCTTTAAAAAATAATTATTGTTGAGATTTGGCCCCAATTGAGAGGATTGGGAATGGCTTTCTTAAAGAAGTGACAGTTGAACTGAGAAGGCTATGCAGGAATCACTCAGCAGGAACAGCTTACAAAGACTGTAAGGTGGGAGGAAGTGCTTGCAGTTCCAAAACTGGAAAGAGAGCCAGTGTATCTGGAATGAAGAGGGAGAGGAAGAGAGAGGCAGAGTCGAAACTGGGGACTAAGCCAGTGGCCTGATCTTGGATTTTGTTATAAGTACCATGGAAAGCCTTTGAAAGGTTTTGAGATGGGGAAGATATATTCTGCGTTATTCAACTAGTTAGATTTCCTGCCATACTTTCCTTAAAAGAAGAGGGACTAATGTTAGATATCTTACACAGATTTTGTCCTTGTTAGGATATTAAGTCCTGGTGAAGGACTGGTCATTCTTTCTCTGGCTGCCTTATCTAATTTTTACACATTTAGATCTTTTCTTTGTTTTATCTTTCTTGTGTTCTATACTTTTACAACTTCTTTTCCTTTGACTGACATATGAGAGGAAGAACTCAGCTGAACTAATTTTAAAACTGACATTTTCTTCTTTCATCAGTGTTCTTTCCCTAGTCAGTGTCACAAAAACCCAAAATTAAACAGGAAAAGCTAGTGAAATTTTATTTCCTCACTCCAGCCAAGCATAGGATGTTCAGGTGATACACCTCCAAGGGTAACTCAGGTACCTGGGGGGAGGGAGTTACCTCACTACTTCTCAGCTGTGCCCAACCTATGGGGCCCACCTTTTTGCCACCCTCATTTCTTAATGTTATATCAAAACTACTTAAAAAAGAAATTTTGTCACTTATATGCATTAACTATGTGATAGATCTTTTTGTGGCCCAAGATAAACCTTCTTAACTCAGAAAATAAACAGCAAAAACCAACAGGTTGTAGGTTAGAAAAGCCTACTGGGTCTTTTCAATAGCTTGAAATCTTCAAGTTCCACCACACTGCAGTGGAAGGCACAGAATGACACAGAAGGTTGGACAGGATGGTCTATGGCAGGGGCTGAAAAGAGCTTACATCACTTCTGCATGCATTTGGGAGGCCAGGGCACAGCTATATGCCCCAGAATCCAGTAGGAAGGGAAGCTGACAAACATCTTCCAGAATACCAGGTAGGAAGGAAAAAGGAAGGTTTCAGTAACCTTCCAGTTGGCCACGATGATATAAAATGTACTAAAAGCATTGTTGCTTTTTGTATATTTCATTTATTCATTCTTTCATTGAGTAAGTCATCATTCCAATGCCAGATGTTGGGAATATAGCAGGGAACAATAGAAATATGACTTGTGCCCTCACAGAGTTTGCAGTTTAGGAAGGTGGTAGAAATAGAATGATCACAGAAATAAATATTTAATTATAAAATTATAATAAGGACTTTAAAGGCTCTGCTTACCCGAGAGAGCACAGATGTGGAGATCTGACATGGTCAAGAAGTGTTCAGAGAAGGCCTTCATAAAGAAAAGCCAGGTAAGCTGCCACCTGACAGACGACAGGAAGTCAGAGAGAACAATAAGGGGCACTAGGGTGCAAAGAGACCGAAGGAAACATGACCACGGTAGAAGGGATGCAGGAACCAGACCACTCAAGGCCTGGACAGCCCTGAAAATAAAAGTCTCAGTGTAATAAAACAGTGAAAAGCTATTGAAGGGTTCTTAGCCAAGAAGCAATATGACCATATCTGTGTTTTATAAAACACTGGTATCAATGTGCAGAATGAGCTTGGAGGAGGCCAGAGATGGTGTCAGCAATCAGGTGCTTTATCTGTGTGGCTTTTCCTGGTTTTTGTTCTTCTTAGTCTCCCACCACTGTATGTAATACTCTCAGGCTCCAGTGGATGGCCTGTAATTTTCAGTTCCAGACATGGAGATGTTATCTATGTTATTGAAGTAGAATAATCTTATCCAATTCTGAGTTCTTTGTCATCTTGAAATATTCCTCATGGCCTCCGTATTATCTGTCTTGATTCAATTAATCACGTCAGCTATTTAGCTAGACTACTGCTGGTGAGGTTTGCCGCCACCTAATCTGGAGCTAGGAGATCTCAGTACCTCTGACTGCCTCATATGCCACTTTGAAGATATCTAATCAGCACCTCACTTGTTCATTATAATTATAGAGGATAAAGAATCTTCCATGAGATCTTACTTCTGCTAAGTACCCAAGACTTCTAAATTTTTCTGTTTTCTAAAGTGGCCATAAAAACAGTATTAAAGATTAAAAATTTTAGAGGATATATATTTTAGAGGAAAAACCTTCATTATACAACTTTTTGCACATCATATTAGACTATTTGTAGACTCGTGTAACCATATTAGAATATCTTATATTTTTACTTTTTTAAACCCCTCAGGTTCATAGCAAACACTTGCTAAGTAAATGAATACATACATGTTAGCTGAAAAAAATGTTAAAATATTGAAAAGCCAATAGAAAATTTAAATGACCTAAAGGAAAACTGAACAAAATAACCCATAATCCCTCCATTGAGAAACAGCATTTCATCTGCACATTTTTACATAGTTTAGACAGACCATTTGTATCCCAGCTTTGTCAAGAAATACTTTAATGGTTATTTTCCTAAAATATTTTGTAAATAATCTGACTTGAAGTAGTTAGAGCAGATCATTTTGTCAGAAGTTTTGTAAAGAGACAAACTGAGATGAAACTTGGTACATGGGGCACAGTTAGGTAAGATCCATGGTTCCAGGTGATACTATCCTCCCATGCACCATATCCTACGCCTTGCTGCTCACTTTTTATGCCATTTTGTCACTTGGGAATAAAATAAAGAGGAATGAAATGATACTATGGAGTCAGCAGCATGGTTTAGAGCACCAGGAATCCAAGTGGCCTGGGTTTGAATCCCAGTGCTACTGTGTGAGCTTGTACAAGTTACTTGACATCTGTAGACCTAGTCTTTTTTTTTTTCCAAAGCAGCACTGTGAAGGATTAAGTGTGTCACTAACTTTTCATTAGAGTATTTAAAGTATTTTCATGTTACCTTGCCCCAGAGTCCCCTGGGTCTTGTGCATAGTCTGAGTGAAAGTCTGGGCCACATCTGTCCATCATCAGCCAGAATGCACACTCCTTCCTCTGTGGCCGTGTGAGGAAGAAACCTGTTTGTCTTGGGAGTAGTCACATTTTCAGAAGAATTAGACACATACATGAATTTTTCTTTTGAGACAGGGTTTCACCATGTAGTTCAAGCTGGCCTTGTACTCAGTATGTAGTCCAGGGCCTCAAACTCACAGCAAATCTCCTGCTTCAGCCTCCCAAGTGCTAGAATTAGAGTCATGCGCCACTACCCTTGGCTTCTTTGCAAAATATTATCAGTTTAAATCCAAGGGGTTACCTACTTGGAGATTCCTATTTCAAAGAAGTTTTCAACCTCATTACTCCAAGTAAAACAAAATAACAAAGCAAGTTTCAGGGTTCTGCGGAAGACATTATTATGTCTTTCTTGGCTTTCTTTCCATAGAAACAACATAAGTAGAACTTAGAGAAAGCCAAAAATGGCAAAAAGTTTTAGTGATTCTAAATTTCCAAATTGTAAAACAGACGTAATAACATGCCAGGGCTGTGGTAGGAGTGTATGCATATGTATGCCTCCGTGTGTTGTGGATGTGTAGAGAGGAGGGAGGATATAGGGAGTAGTCAAGGAGCAAGAACAAACGATCTATAAAAAACTTCCTGGAAGAGAACTGGGGGTTTGGAGAATAGCAGTGGAACAGGAAATTTGCCTTTTTTTTCTTTTAATCTTCTATCTCCATGTTGTAGGCAATTCTTAAAATGTAGCAATCATTCAATATTTATTAAATAATATATAAAAGAAATCAAAACTTAGGGAAATGATTGCTATGTACCATTGTAATAACACAGCACTGCTAAAGTGGGATTATCAGTTTCCATTAAAACCAAAATTTTCTAGTTATTTTTGAAACATTATTTTACAAAGCTTGTTCTTATTTTGTGATTCTTTGATTATCACAAAAAATCTGTTATTCTAAAAGGAATATATTTTTAAGATTAAGAACTAGGGACATAGCTCAGAAGCACATTGCGTACCTGGCAAATGCAAGGTCCTGAGTTCAATTCCAGGTACCCATAAAGAAAAAAAGAACAAGAATGTGTGCCATTGCTGACTCTATCATTATAAATACTGAAGATCTGTTCTGAAAATATTTTTAAATATGGATTTTTCAACTTCACAATGGAAAAGAAATTAAAACAGATCTGAAAATCTGGAGAGTTGGATTCTGGCCCACTATCTGCCCCTTAGCTGCTATATTAACTTTGTGCAAGTCTATGAATTCTCTGATCTGTATTTCCTCCTCTTTAAAATGGAATGATCATCTGAATGATCTCTAAAAGATATTCTACCTCTATGAATCTCTGAGTATTTTAATTTCATGGATAGTTCATAAGCCTCTGTATTTTAAGAAGTTAGACAGTTATTACAGAATTAGTCTATGAAAAACACTTTAGGACATTGTAAAATTTTTCCAAGTTGTAAGATAGCCACAGGCTATTTTTTATTTTCCAAAGTATGTAAATAATTGGTAGACTAATTCATCTACCCATCCAATAAGCAGTTTGAACATTGTCTCTCTCTCTCTCTCTCTCTCTGTCTCTGTCTCTCTCTGTATATATATATATATATATATATATATATATGAAGAATATTTCATTGTGTGCAATTAAGTGCCTCATTTTGCACAATATAAGATATGTAAATATGTAAAAAGCAATCTAATTTAATAAAATTTTGGGGAAAATAAAATGTTTCATACATGTCATTATATGTAGTAAGAAAAGATATTTGTATATACATAATTTAGTTGTGTCATATGTATAAAGTCGTAAGTTTGGATATACAACAATGTGTTACAAACCCTGACACTTACACTTTTAAAGATGAATTACCTATCTATTAAGAAGTGTATTTGCCATAGCATAATAACACACAACAAGCAACAGAACACAAATTGTATTGATAAATGAGGCATCTCCCCCACAATTTCCCTATGGGATTAGAAAAGCAAATGCCAGAACTACATTTCATTGAAAACAAATAACTAAAGACCACACCATAAAACAAGTTAATGAATTCCATCCTGTAGAGTGCACTTAGTCGGCAACAATATTCGTAAAACTTAGTACAAAGGAAAAAGTAAAATGCTGTAAATGTACCTGAATTCTTCTTCTTATAGCTTAAATCTGAAAATCTGGAGAGTTGGATTCTGGCCCACTATCTGCCCCTTAGCTGCTGTATTAACTTTGTGCAAGTCTATGAATTCTCTGATCTGTATTTCCTCCTCTTTAAAATAGAAGGTCACTTTTTTTGCTGTATTTTGTTAGGGTCCCACATTATCACTGGAAGCAGCAGTTATATTCCTGCTCTTGTCACTGCGTGCAGGTAGCAAGTTTATTTGCTGGATTTTTAGTTGTAATGCTACTTGTAGTAAAATAGTTCTGTGTTAACTAGCTATAAGCTCCCACAGCTCACTTCAGACTCAAGACAGTTTTTTGGTTTTTTTCTAGGGCAGTTAAGAAGGATTTGGAGTGAAGAGATAGTTAAGAACAACTCATGACCTGGCTAAAAGAAAGAAAAAATAGAAAGCAAAACAAAACACAAAACCCTGGCAGTGGATCTCACTAATGGGCTTACTGTGGAAAGGCAGAGATAGAACTGCAATATATTGTGATTTTAATCCTGGCTGCATCAGAATCAGCAAGAAAGCTTTCTAAAATCAAAAAAGATGGCAAGGTAGAAGTAGAGGAGGAATGAAATCTAAGCCCTATTACACCACAGCTTTTGTAATAGGGGTGTTTTTAGCAGTAACTTTTCTGTTAAAGCAGAACATAGGATATATGAGAGCCGGTAGTGAGTGTCAAATCTGAATGGTCAGGCAACGGCGATTGCTGAAGTGTTTGCATGTCCTGGCAAATGAGGTAGATTTTATTTTTAAGCAGTAGGAAGTCAGAGAAGCTAGAGACTAACAGGATCCCATTAGATCTCAAAAGAGTTATGTTCTGATGGGTAATGTAAGGAAGATACTGTGATGGTCAAGCCAATGACAGTGAGAGCCATTGCGATGGATGAAGAAGAGGGAATGGCATAAAGGGCAATATCAGTGGAATATGGTATCAGCTGTAATAGAAGGATTCTAGTTTTGACAGCTAGGTGGTCCTGTTTTTGAAGATAGAATGAATAGATGAAAAACAACTCTGAGAAGAGCATAGTGGATTCGATTTTGGATAAACAGCTTTGGCATGACTGTGGAATATGTAAGAGGCATAATTAAGAGCATTTGCCCAACAGACGTAATTATATGAACTCCAAACTAGTCTCCCTGCTCCTGCTTTTTCTCTCCTACAATCTTTTCTTATGCTAGCAGCCAAAATTTTCTTTTCAAAACATATGTCAGACCATGTCATTCCTTTACTTGCAAAACTCTTCAGTAGCTGTCTACTTCACTCAAGGTAAAAGCCAAAGTCTTGGGTGTCATGTAGGGGCTGACACGTAAACTCTGAGACTTCACTCCTACTTTTTTTACTTTTTTCATTTTACTTGAGCTGCAAAAGCCTGTGTAAGTCCTCAAGCCAGCCAGGACTGCTCCTCCCATAAGGAATGTGCACTGCCTATCTCTCTGCCTCACATAAGAGTGATGAAGGTGGTAGTTGCTTTTGCCTTTATTTCAGTCAAGAGCAAGATCCAGGGAACTTAGTAAGTGAAAGAATGCTACTTCACTCACCTGCTCAGGTGTTTGCTTCATTGCCTCACTTCCCTCTCCTGACACTCTTTAGATACTTAGAATCTTCACATTTACATCTGTAACCTAAATAGCAAAAGCTAAGATCTGGAGTGACTATTTAGTGTAAATATTTACATACCATGTACATTCATTCAACCAACAAATATTTATAAAGTACCTACTAAGTACAGAGTGTTATTCTAAGTACTGAATACAAGGCAGTGAATAAAAGAGACACATATCCATGGCTTAATGAACCTATGTTATAGTGGGAAGATGAACATAGACAAAAATCATTTGGTACTTTTAGGACAGGATGAGAGGAGAAGGAGCTTGTGATAGGAGAAAGTTGTGACAAGAATTAGGGTGCTACAAAAGGAGATATGATGCTAGAAAGCACCAAAAAATTTAAAGAAGAGAAAAATTAATTGTATTTCTTTTGTGCCCAAGATTAAATGTTTTCCTTTACTTTTTTCTAAAACCTCAAAAATATCCTTAAAGTATTTAATTACTTACTAATCAATTCAATTCAGAAAATATTTATTGGGTACATAGAAATAAAAGTTAGCCAAAATCTTCATATTTTAAAATATCACCAACTCTAGCTCTTCATATTTTAATATATCACCAACTCTAGGAAAGTAAAAGTCTTACCCAGTGTCATATTACCATTTAGTGGCAAAGCTAGAATTTGAAACTTCAAATCCAAAATCAGTGCTTAATCCCAAACCTTAGACCATCCTCATTTCTTGACATCAGATTTTTTTAAAGGTACAAACTTGACTTTTTTAATGATGAAAATTACTGGGAAATGGTATTCTTTATAAATACTTTCTTTTTGGCTTGTCTTCAGGAGCCTTCATCAAATAAAATACAGTACATAAAAATACTAGATGTCCGAGACTTGATCATTAAATGTAATCATTAGGAAATGTAGTTACAAGAATCGAAATCTACTTGAGCTAATATATACAACATAATGAGTGGATGAGGGAGAATTTATTATAGGTTACAATAAAGATTGGGACAGCTTGGATTATGTGTCTGCTTTCTACACAGCCAATAATGTCAGGGCAATCATATTAAAAAAAAAAAGGCTTGGGAAAGGATTTCAGGGTGAAGGTGGAGAGAGGAACTCTCAGAAAGGAAAACTAAGAGTGCCTGTGGAGTATATGAACCCCAAAGGGGCATCTTGTTGCTTGGTCCCTCCAGGCAGGTCCTGGGACAGACTTGGAAATGATTTGGAAGATTAAAGGGGAAGGGAGCAGAAGAAGCAGAGAGAGCCTCAGCTGTGCCATCCGTCAGACAGCAGTGGTAAAAGCATGGAGGGAAAAACAGGATTGGAGAGGGAAAAAGGGAAGCAGTCCCTCCTACCCAGTTAAGGTCTAACCAGGGCCTGAACAAGCAAGCCCAGAGGAACTGAGGAGAGAAGATCACCTACTAGAAGAAACTCAGGAAGAAATTGCCAAAACGGGTGCCCTGTCTTCAGTCACTGGCTAGAACCTCCCTTTTCCCTAGGAGGACTAAGACCTGAACTCTGAAGCTCAAGAGGATGCCAGTGAAGCTGGGGTGACTGCTGGAGGCTGTCCCCTAGTTACACTCTTATAGACTGGCTCGCAGGCAAGTTCTTCCTTAAAGGAACTACAACAGTGAACCTCTGGGCTGCCACCATGTCTAACATTAATTGTGATGCTTTACTTATCCAGTGCAGAAGCATATAATCAACATATCAATATACAAAAATAAGAGACATTCCACATTTTGCCAGTGTAGTTTTGGGCCTTTGTTATTGTTTTTTTAACATTTTTCGAAGTTTTTATTGAAAAACTATTTTTAAAAAAAGTTCATGGTTTTTAAAACATTTTTAAATAGTACAGTACAGAGATGTTCTCCTCAAACCTAGTGTGTATCCTAACAAGACCTTGCATATGTGTGTGTATGTGTGTATAAAAAAGTGGAACAATATTAAGAATAATACTGTTTTCCAATTGCTTTTTGTACTCAACACAGTGAGACCTGTAGTATACCTTAGCGTTTTTCTCTTTCTCTAACCCTCATGTTTTGTTATAATTATCTAGAAATTTTGTTCCAAATAATTGTAATTTTGACTTTGTATTCAGTTTAATTAAGTTTTATTTACAAATGCATGAAATTTCACAGCTACACAATCGACAATCATTTGGGGATGTATATGGCTTATTTCTTTTCTCAGTGCTGTTGCTTGTATGTTGTCTCCCTAGCTCATTTATATTTGTGAGCTGACAGCCACCTAAGATTTCCAGCCTAATCATGACACTTTAATTTTGCTACCATCTGTTTCCTGCCTTCTTTTGGCTTGCCGCCATCACTTTTACTTCACTCTTCACTGATGGGGGCGTCATCTGATTCCCAACGATGTCGTTCCTAGTTGTATCTTATGTGGTGTTGCCTTTAGCACTTTTTGAAGCAGTGCTTTCTTGAGATGTTTTCTTAGCCTTCTTCCCTCTTACCTCTGCTTTGTTTAATCAGAAGCCACTTTATTAAAGTTCAATAGAATTGTGTTGTGTCAATAGCCAAACTCACTGCCATGGGCTAGAACAGTAAAGTGATAGTTATTTTTAGAAATAGTCCCTGTGATGGGCCGGGGATTTAGCTCAGCAGCGTAAGTACCTGCCTTGCAAGTGCAGGGTTGTAAGTTTGATCCCTGGTACAAAAAAAAAAAAGGAAAAAGAAATAGTCCCTCTGTTCCCATTATTGTTGTCACTTAAAAAGTATATGTGATATCCAATTTCTGTGTCCTAAAGACAAATCCACTTTTAAAGATTGTGCCCAGCCTTGCTCCAAGACCACCTAGGGATAGCTTTGGGATGGTAACCACAGAGTCCGCAGAAGAAACCAAAGGGGCTGCTTGAAAAGTTGAGTGATTCTGAGGCTCCATTGTGTCTCTGCTTAACACTTGCCTAAATACAGGCACAAAGGATAAAGTGATAACATTCAGCTGGGCAAAATACAGAGGAAACTATTTTAGTATGTAGAAGCATTTTGTCAGATACCAAAGATTTTGTATATATACGTTTTTGGGGACCCATTATTTTATTTGTTTATTGAGACATTTAAAACCGTTCTTAAAGTTACAATTTCCAGAAAGTTCAGTTTGTACTTCTCTTTTTATGGGACTGAGAAAGGAAAACCTGCCCTGTTGAACCATGTAGAGTCATACCCAGGACGGGCATCCTCACTCAGCACTTGCTGGTTGTGTCTCTGTGGCAACAAGGGCCAAGTGTTGTCAGAGATTTTGAGTTTTTGAAAAAAACTTAAACTGTCACGTGGAAATAAATGTCTGTGATACCAGACTTTTGAGACCTCTACAAAGACTTTATGTACTTCCAGATTTGGCATTTTTACTAAGTCAAGCTTTGCAAGCCAGAGCAGAGGACCCATGAGAAGTACTACTTGGAGAAAGCATGTCTGTGCTTCAATTAGACCTATGAGACCAGCTCTTGGTACTTAAGTATATTTGCAACATGTTTATCTTTTTGACAGGGCCTATTTGTCCCTCAGCTTGTATTAACAAAGTGGAACATTTATGTACCATGCTATTATCTTGAAAAGAGGACAAATATAAAAATAAAAGAACCCCTGAAAGCAACTGATAATAAAAATGAAGAGCTGGGTGAGCCCTGAGAAATAGGGCTATGCTGTGGAATGGTCGACAAGAATAAGCATTTTTGCACCAGTAGTTACAAGTAGTTGCATTACCACTGAAATAGTGAAGCACAGTTTTTGAAGAGATAATTTATGGATTTTTGAAAAGACTACATTAAACCAATCATAAACCACAGATATAAAGTGAACTCTTACTTTCAAAAGCAGAGACTACATGGCTCCTTTTGTTTTGTTACTGTCATCCTTGGCCAATGCTTATTTTTGCAAAACTAAATTCTTGGACTTCCCAAAATGTAGAGACTCGGGTACACAAGTTATCCATTTAGTTACTTTACCAGACATCTCATCTTCTGGTTTATATGCTGCTGTTACTGTGCACAGGCAGTAGTAAGTAGATACATGTAATGTGGTGTTGGTATGTTCTGCATAGAATTGTTGGAGCAGCTGTACTATCAAAAGTCTAAGTAAACTAAGTCACATGCAATGGTTACAAATCTATATCTACTGTTAGAAACATTTATGAGTCCACTAGGTTACCCAATACCTTTGTTACCAGCACTATTCATGAGAATGCCTTAAGCATACCTATAATGTAGGACACAGCAGCACTGAGGACTCTAGAAATAAGCGTCTTCCATTGGGGATCCCACAGATGGTTGTATGAGCCCTTTTAATTAGCATAGTATTGACCCAATAATAGCTTCTTCTGAAAGATGTTTTATATTCCAGTCTACCCATCTGGCATGGATATGCTGCTTATGGACCACATAATAAAAGTCTTTATGAAAATACTCACATCATATGTCTTGTAGCAGATTTATAGACTGAGTAATCCCTGTGATTTTCTTTCTTTCTTTTTTCTTTCTTTCCCCTTCACCAAATAAGGGAAATAAGTAAACACCCAAAACCTAAATGATTATTCAAGTTCAGGAAGATTTTTATCCCATTCACAAAAGATTTTGTATCAAAAAGTTTAAAATCTCTTAACTTTCATTTTTTAAAATTGTTATCATTTTTTACTCTTGATAAAGATTGCTAACAAATCCATCAGGAAGGTTTAAGCCGTAAGAAAGTATGATATTACAGCAATACTGGAAATTCCTGAACCTGCTCAAAGGCAGTGAGTAAGAACTCTGAGCTCAAGTTTGCAGAAAAGATAGGAACCTAGTGATTATTTGTCATTGCACAGTTTATAGGATCTTAAAAAAATTTTCAGCCAATATAATTAGAGAAAAGCAAAGTATATTTTTGTGTCAAACACAGTACATACATTTCATTTTATATGCTAAAAGGCTTTCATAATGAAAGATTACAGACTTTTAAACTGATTTTTTATTGCATTATAGAAAATTAAGATTTGGTTTGAATGGACCCCAAGGTATGAGATTGACGTGTGGTTAGAGAAAAAGTCAAATTCTAACCAAACTTTCATCTTGAGAATCTGTAGGAGGTTTTTTGTTAGCATTAAAATACTGTATGCCTGGATATACTATATATATATATATATATATATATATATATATATATATATCCTTCTTTTTATTTTCTGTGTTCTTTCTCCTTGTCCTATTGTACAATGGACAACTCAGAAGCTTCAGACAGAAGGTATGATTGCTTCATAAAACTCTTTAAAAGTCTATTTTCTTTTTTTTTTTAATTTTATTTTAAAGAGAATAAAACAAAAGAGGGCAGTACAGAGCAGATCAGAACAGGACAACATAGACAACACAGTACTTAAGACAACCGGGCATCAACAGTAGCTATCACAATATCTCTTACTCTGCTATAGTTGAGCATAATTTCAAATACAATAATATCAAACATAACACAATAGTATAAAGCCATGCATAGAGTGAAAGAATTACAGGGCTTTCTGAACCGAATAACAGAAAATGATCAATGGGTACTATAACATCTCATTTTCGATAGAAAAATTTTGTTTAAACTATCACCCATATTCAAATCCCAATAAGAGACAATGTGATAGAAAAGTCTATTTTTATCATAACCAGACTGTCTTACAATGAGAGCCATGTAAAACAAGCTCTTCTGTGAACATGGTAACATCTATAAGGAAAGATACAGGAATCCAGTTATCAATCTGTAGAATTGTATCCAAGAAAATTCAGTCACCTTCACAGTTGAGGCTGGGCCAAGCAAGATGATTTCACTTGGGGAGACTCCCTGATCTGTGGAACCCTCCCTAGATTCCTTAAAGTCTTTGCCAGCTGCAGGGAGGTGGAGTTCTTTTACCAGATCCCAATGAATGCCAACAAATAGCTTAGTAAATCAGAAAATGCGGCTTTTTCTATTCATTTTTCTTTTCAGAAGTAGCTCTTCAACATGCTGTTCTTGTTAAGGAAAATTCTGGGAACCATGTGGCTCTGCTAGAGTCAATTTGTGTTTCCAATTAATTTTCAAAAAATAATACATTTAAAGCCTAACATTGGTCAACACTCCTTCAAAGGTGCATAGCACCACCATTTATTTTTCATGAATGCAACCTTAATAAAAACTTCCATATTTTGGCTCACAATAAAGAAAACATCCAAGATACAAATTTGTCAGGGTTTGGTTCAACTATGACATTATGTTCACTGTTGCATTGATGTTATATTCGTTGTGAATCCTTTTCCTTGGCCTTACCTGGCCAGAATGAGTTCTCTGTCCTATAATAGATATATGTAGTTTTAAACATAAGTATCCAGAGTTGTAAAACCCTCAGACTGTGAAAAGCTGTGCTTTTACATGCACTTGTTCTTACATGATATCTCATATTGGTTTTCAATATTCATTGGTTTCATGAAACATGCTTTTGACCTCCACAGGCAGTTGCTGATTGGCAATGCAAATGCTTCTATAATGTACTACTGGGTTGAGTTTTGGTAAATGATATACAGATGCTAGCTCAAGGGGACCTGCCAGGCTACTGACAAACCTAACTCTACACTCAGAATCAAGCTTCCATTTCAAGTTATTGCTAAGACCTATTTTTAAGTGTTGGGCATGAAATCAGCTAAATTCTGTGCTTTTATTAGAAAATACATGCATATCTTCAATTTTAGACATCAGGTGCTGCATCTATATAGTTTTGTATTAAAATATACATCATATAGTATATATGATGAAAATGACAAAAATGACAGTCTTCACATCCAACTTTTTACCATCATATAGTATATATGATGAAAATGACAGTCTTCACATCCAACTTTTTAGAAAATATCTATTTGGGGGGAATATTTCTCTACATTTTTCCTATGTAGTTAATAACATACATGTATATATATTTCTTAAGAAAGAATCACTTATGCCTAAACTTCTACAACTTGCTTTTTTCTTAAACACCTTTTTTTGGAATTATATACAAAACCACCTTACTCTTTTCTGACAGGAAAATTTAATTCCTTTTCCCCTATAGCTTTTGCATATTCTTATGTTGGTGGACATTTATATAAAATATCATTTATTCAGTTTTTAGTATAGATATTGTAAACTTCATTTTTTGGGTGTAAAACTCTGAGTTTTGAACATAGTCATGTAACCACGACAGTTCAGACATAAAACTGACCTGTCATCCCAAAAAGCTTCCCCTTTCTGTCCCTACAGAGTCACCCTTTTTCCCTTACCATGAGCCCTGGGCAATCACTGTTTTGTTTTCTGTTATTATAGTCTTACTTTTGCCCAAATACCATAAGAGTGGAATCATGCAGCGTGTGGCCTTTTGTTTTTGTTTTGTTTGGCTTTGTTTTGTTTTTGCGTGTGGCCTTTTGAATGTGGATTCTTTCACTTCGAATGATGTATTTGAGAACCACCAATGTTCTGTAAGTTAGGAGTTAACTTATTTATATTGTCCAGTAATTTTCCATCATGTGGTGACACCAGCTCACTTATCTAGATTGTTTCTAGTTTTTGAGATAATGAATAAATCCATTATAAATATTCATATATATGGTTTTGTGTAGATATAAGTTTTAATTTCACTTTTACAAATGCCCAGTATTGGGATTACTAGGTCATATGTTTGACTTTGTAAAAATGCTGTATTTTTGCCAAAGTGTTTATATCACTTTGCATTCTCACCAGCAGTATATGTGGGTAGCAGTTCTCTACCATACACCAGCAGTTCTCTACCACTACTCTTAGTATTTTCAATTTCTTTCTTTTTTGGAACCATTCTGACAGGTATATAATAACATCTCATCGTGGTTCTCATGCTTTTCCCCACTGACTAATGATGTTTCATATCACTGCATGTACTTGGCATTTGTGTATCTTCTTTGATAAAGCGTCTGTTCAAACTTTTTATCATTTTCCCATTGAGTTTTTAAAGTAAGAATTCATTTAAGGTTTTCATATTTCTGAGAAGGTGAAAAAACAAGAAGTTTACAAAAATGGTAATTCTGTTATATCCTAATTGTTTAGGTGTGTCCTGTAAATTTCAAAACAATAAAAAGATAAAAAAATTAAATCTTTACAAAACAAATAAACCACATTAATCATTAAATACATTTGTATTTTCTTTTCCTACAGATGAATTTACCTGCCTAAAGCACTAGTGTATATTTACACTCTGAAGTACAAGTCCCAACAGCTAAATAATTATACAGTTTACTATATGCAGAGTATTCATATTTCTTATTTACTTGCTATAGAAACCAGAATGAAGAATAATCATTTAAGAAAATGCTGTTGTGAAAATATACAATAGTATGTACATTTTGTTAATTATGTACTTTTTAAAAAGTAAATACAGTTTTTAGACATAAACCTTTGGAAAGTTTTAAAATTTTTTTATTACTATGTGTTCACAGCACATTATGATTACATCCCCTGTGAAGAGTTGCTACATGTACACAACACATCTTAATTCTTTATGTCCCTTCTTCTTCCCTTCCCTCAGAGCTGCATTTTTTCCTAACCTCCCTGCCCATTCCCTCTTTGTTTCTCTCTTTTTTTCTTATCTTTTATTTTGTTCTTTATTTATATTTTGAGTTTCTCATATAAAAGAAACCAGGCATGTGTGTCTGATTTATTTCACATAACATTATGGCCTCAAGGTACTTCCATTTTCCTTTAAATGACTAAAGTTTATCCTTCTTTATGGCAGAGTGCTATTCCACTATGTGTGAATGCCAAATTTTCTTTATACATTTATCTGTTGATGGACATAGAGGTGTCTTCCAATATTTAACTATTGTGAGTTATTCTCCTGTAAAGATGGGTAATATGTCTTTAACTCTTTTGGGAATCTACCTAGAAGGGGAATAGCTGGGTCAAATGGAAATTTTTATTTATTTTTCTGAGGAATCACCATAGTGATTTATATAATGATTGTATAAGTGTATTTTCCCACCAACAGTGTAAAGGCACCCCCCCAAATATTTTTTAGCCTGTAGTCTCAAAAACCTTTGTATCTGATTTCTTGAAGATATCTCTTCTTTCTAAAATAAATGGAATCTATTGTTTTAATTTACATTTCTCTAAAGATCAAGCATTTTTAAATATATTTATTGGCCATTTGTATTTATTCTGAGAAGTGTTTGTTATGTCAGTTGACCATTGTTTGTTTGGGTCTTTTATCTTGCATGCCTAACTTTTTTGAGTTCTTTATATATTCTAGGTATTAGTCTTCTGTAAAAGGAACAATTGGAAAAAAAAATTTTTGCCAATTCTGTGAGTTATCTCTTTCCTCTTTTGGTTGTTTCCTTTGCTGTGAAGAATCTTTTTGATTCTATGTGACATCTGTTGATTTTTGATGTTATTTCTTATACAACTGAGGTTAAGTTCAGAAAGTACTTATACCTGTGTTTTCAAGTTTTACCTATTGTATCTTCCAGCATATTGTGTGTGTATTGACATTGACATTTTCAATCCATTTTGATCTTAGTTTAGCATGTGGTGAAAGATATGGGTCTAGATTTAATCTTCTGCATGTAGATTGCCAGTTTTCCCAGAACTATTTGTTAAAGAGGCTGTCTTTCCTCCTGGATAAATTTTTGACCCCTTTGTTAAAGACCAGATAACTGACTATGCTTGGAGACATTTCTGGCTCCTGTATTCTTTCCTATAATCTGTATATCTGGGTTTGCTTGTTTTTATTTTTGTTTTTCCAATACCATGCTATTTTTTTTTAATCACTGTAGCTTTGTAATATAACATGAAGCCTGAAATTGTGATGCCTCGTGCCTTTCTCTTGTTGCTCAGGATTGCTTTTGCTATTCTAGTTTTCTTCTGATTCCACATTAACTTTAGGATTGTTTTCTTTGGTTATGTGAGGATGAAGGTTATTCTTTTAAGAACTGTGTAGTGACTATTTTATTTCAAATTTGGTGAACAGTAATTTGTTGATAACCTTTCTAAAAAATCCAAGCTAAGAAAGGATCTTTCTTTCTCTCTCTCTTTCTTCCTTCCTTCCTTCCTTCCTTCCTTCCTTCCTTCCTTCCTTCCTTCCTTCCTTCCTTCCTTCCTTCCTTCTTTCTCCATGTGGGCAGTTTCATTTTAGGGAGATCCTGATGCAGTAGGAGGGTGCATTTTACATTATTAACTGTCACATTTCTGATGTGAAGAATTTTATTTCATACTTCTTCTACTAACTTTTTATCTTTTAGATCATCCTTTATGATGCTGATCAAGTGACTAAGAATACAAGTAACAGACTTGTAATATCTGTGTCTGTAATATCTTTCTTGTGTCTTGTAATATCTTTCTTCAGATTTGGCTGCTCCAAATCATTCTGCATCCTGACTGGGGGCATCAGTTTAGTTAGTCTGTCCTGGAACTGAGTAGATGCATTTAATTCACAGTGAATTGTATCTAGTTGAGCCAGGACTGCCCTCCATAACCCTGGATGGCATAACCACCCTTCCTTTGAATTTCTTGTTTGATTAGGATCTGTCAAATTCTGTGGGAAAGATCTCTCCCTGGGTTTTCTCTTATACAAGGCAATTTTGGCCATAATACTAGTTTGATTCTTTTGTAGCTCACTAATATTTTTAGATATGATATCTAATCTATTGTAATTTTTTTTTGTTTTTTTTTTAATTTGGTGCTTTTCTTTTTTTTTTTTTTTTTTTTTTTTTTTTTTTTTTTTTTTTTTTTTTAATTTTGTGTTTTTTTTTTTTTTTTTTTTTTTTGCTGAGAATTTTTTTATTTTATTTAAAAGAGAATAAAACAAAAGGGGGCAGTACAGAGCAGATCAGCAGAGGACAACATAGGGAACACAGTACTTTACATTAAGTCAACTGGACATCAACAGTATCTAACGCCATATCTCTTACTCTGCTATAGTTGAGCATAGTTTCAATTACAATAATATCAAACATAACACAATAGTATAAAGCCATGCATATAGTGAAAGAATTCCAGGGCTTTCTGAACTGAATAACAGAAAATGATCAATGGGTATTATAATATCT
>PVJX010004985.1:0-89179 GCA_004027295.1 Dolichotis patagonum
TCCATTCTGCCAGTCTGTGTCTTTTGATTGGTGAGTTGAGGCCATTTACATTAATGGTTGTAACTGTTATATATTGGTTTATTGTTGACATGTTATCTTTCTGCTGTTGTGTCTTTAGCTTTCGATTCTGTTTAATTGTCTGCCTTGCTTGGTGGTTTTCTCCCGTGTGTATCTAGAATGTCTTTCAGTATTCTTTGTACGGTTGGTTTGGTGTTCATGAAGTTCCTCAGCTGTTCTTTGTCATGGAAGTATCTTATTTCTCCATCCATTTTGAAGGACAGTTTTGCAGGGTATGTCAGTCTGGGTTGGAAGTGGTTTTCCTTTAGGATCTGAAAGACCACTCCATGCTCTTCTTGATTTCATTGTTTTTGTTGAGAAGTCTGCCGTGATTCTGATAGGTTTTCCTTTATAGGTGATCTCTCTTTTCTCTCCAACAATTTTTAGTATTCTATTCTTATGTTGGATTTCTGGGATGGTGATTATTATGTGTCTGGGTGTAGTTTTATTTTGGTTATGGCTGTTTGAAGTTCTATATGCTTCACTTATCCAGATGTCAGTTTCTCTTCTCTTGTTTGGATAGTTTTCAGCTATTACATCTATAAATATTCTCTTGATATCATTTGGGCTGTCCCCTTCTTTTTCATTTATCCCTATTAATCTTATGTTATTTTTCTTTGCATCATTTTGCAGGTGTTGAATTGTTATTTCCTGATTCTTTGTTATTTTTAAAAGATCTTGTCTTTCCTGCTCACTGGCTGCAATCTTATCTTCGAGGTCTGAAATTCAATCTTCACTTTCACTGAGGCGGTTTTTACAGCTTTCAATAGAATTTTTGATTTCCTGTATATCTCTTTGAATCTGCTTTATGCATTCTGTTTGTTTCTTATATTGTTCATTCAGGGATTCTGTCTGTTTGCTTTGTACCTCTAATTTTTTAGCTGTGTTTTCACTAGATGCATTCACTATTTCTTTCACTATTTTTATCAATTCTTCTTTTACCTGGGCAAGTATTTCTGATTTGAATTTCTCCATAGCTTTCCCTAGTTGCATATTTATTTCATTTGATATCATTTCAGACATTTCAGGTGTATGGCTTCTTTTTTCTTCTATTTATGAAGCTTCTAAGGTTTCTTGGGGAGGGCTAGAGCTTTGAGCCTGCCATTTGGTCTTTCCTTTTGTCATTTTTCTATATTTCCTTGCTTTGAGCGGTGTTCCAAGGCTTTCTCTGCATGTGTGGCGAATTACCTCTTGCACCCTCAGTTCCTGGAGGGGCAGTGGCTCCCCCACAGGCTCTTGGCTTCCTCACAGGGTCCTAACTCCCCTCTGTGGACTCCTGGCTCCCTAAGTTGTAAGGCAAATGTTGGGTGTGGTCAACCCGGAGCCTGTGGAATCTCAGGCAGGCCAGGCCACAGTACTTTGTCCCAGGCAGGTCTCCAGGAGGTTCCCTGCAAGTGAAGGGTGGGCCTACAGGTCCCAAAGAGTCAGGCCAAAATGCTGGTTTCTACAAAGTTCCCGGTCCCAAACAGACCTGGCCAAGATGCCAGTCTCCGCAAAATTCCCAATCCAAACAGCCCAGGCCTCTCTGCGAGTCCGGGAGGTTCCGGTCCCAAAGTGTCAGGCCGCGATGCTGGTCTCTGGGAGATTTCCTGGGGGTGAAGGTGAAAAGAAAGGTTTGTGCTTATATTGTTTGATTCATTTTTGATTCCTACAGCTTGTAATCTGAGCAACTACTTTGAAAATAATACACAATGTATAAATCATTATTATTCTCCTATTATCTTGTTCTGAAATTTTGTATCATTATTTTTTTCTCTTTAAAATGAAAAAAGATTAAGCTAAAATTTACAACACAGAAAACTGGAATTTTATCATTTTCTTTGTCAACTACCCACCTTTTATAAGAAATGTTAATGAGAAAGTTAGTTTCAAAATGGGAGCACCCTGGAAGACGTCCAAGAAGAGAGGATACCTAAGAGGAAAAACAAGGGAAAAAAGCAATAGTAAAGGAAGTATAAATAAATCTATATAACATAGAGTTATCATTGATCACAAAAATGTCAACTAATTAATAAGTACTTTGGTTATTTATAATTTTATTTTTCTAAATATTCTTATCTAGACCAATGTACACATCATGTATATATTGACCAAATGTGCTATAATTTTGAGTCTGTTATGACTCACTTTTAGTTTTAACTAGAGATATTTAAGAACAGTAAATTCTCAGTTTCTCCATCCTCCTCGAGATTCTTGAATCAATCATTTTATTAAAAGAGTTTAAAACATTTCTGTTATGCTTTGTAACTAAAGTTAACAGATTTCCTTGTGAAGCTTTGCTAAATTACCTCTGGCCAGATGGCTTCTCTATTCTGAATTTCCTTCCCATGCTGATCTTTGATGATCCCTGCCTGTATTGGCTGCTGTGTCTGTTTCACCTTTTCTCATCTTACTACAAGGGATTCTCTGTGGATCAATCCCTAGACAAATCTTTTTTATGTGATTGCACCCAGGAACAGAATTGAAATACTGTATATGACAAACAAGTAAGCACAAATTTCAGAGTTAAAGCTTAAATGCATGCTTAATACAGGCCAATCTGTTTTGTATTTGTTTTTAAAGACTGTCCTATCAAAGATATAAAACTACAGATAATAATTAAAAACTGTGTGTATGGTGACTGGCAAAGCGCTTTGCTTTATATTTATTATTTTGAATACCATGCATCTTTCAAGAAAGTAACTTGATAGTTAATGAATATGCAACATATAATCAACATATGCAAGTATTACAATTAATAGATGCTTGCTAACAGGATAAATTGTTATTTTTATACATTCGGGTCATTTTTCCTATTACTTTAGTTTTATTCCTCATCTATCAAGAGTCGCACATCAGATTACTACAAATAACATCCATCTTCAATAACTGGATGACTAGCATTGGAATACTCTTGCTTCCCTAGGTATTTCTAGAATCACTGAGGAATGTGTACGGGTTCCAGAATTATTTTAGTCATCACATCTACCCAATGCCTTGCTCCTTCTGTCCAATAATGTTTCTTTCTCCTCTCTTCTTTTCCCATTTCAGTTGCTGCTCCTTGCTCTGGGTGTCTTACTCCAAGCATAGACTCGGAATATTCCCTAGCTCCCCACAATACAGCTAAGACCAGCTCATTTGATTTAACAACATGTTACCGGAGTTTCAGATACAAAAACAAAATTTCTGAATTACAAAAATGTACACCCAACACATACACAAAACAACCACGAGCAAATTAAACATTTGAGTTCTCCCAGGGTTCTCAGACTAGGCCACTCCCCAGGATGTCTTGGACAGTCAGTAACTGAACTATTACCAATTATTATATTGCATGGACCACTGTGCCTCCCTTCATGTGTTTCCCTATCAAAGAATCCAGACAACCACTCTCAGATACACCCTAACAGGTGGGTTGTTGGAACAGAGTCTTGTAAGCTCTCCCAAGAGCAAATTAGCCTTTTACAAGTTTTATGTTTGGAAGAATGGCATTTATTGTCTTTAACTTCCTCATTCCACAGTAGGATATTGACTTTTCCCAAAAGCAAGCATGCATCGTCCCTTTAATATAAGGCAATCAGCTTTGAAATAACATTGACTTGTACCAGCCCCATGCTGTCCCCACACAAACATTAAAGACATTAGGGTGAAGAAGTGTAAGAGTTTGGCCTCCACATAGTCCAACAGTATTCTTTCTATTCATGGGGGTCATGCCTTTACATTTCATCAAGGTATATTTTAGTTATAATTTTCCAATTATTCACAAGAGAACATATGTATTTCTGTGAAAACAGGGAATTTTATGAATATATTTTCTATGCTCTTATTTAAAGAATTGTCACAGTAACAATTTCTAAAAGTATTAGAAAAGTTTGGAGGAACTATCAGGAACAAATGTTTAGAAATTTGAAAGCTCACTGTATCCAGGTTCCAAACTTTAGTTGTACATTCAAATCAGATGAAGTTTTGGAAAATAGCAATACTGGGGATTTATTCCCAGTAATTCTGCTTTATGCAGTTGTTGTGAGTCCAAAGCACCAAGATTTTTGTAAAAAAAAAGTTCCTAATTTATTAACAGCCAAGACTAAGATGAATTCTGTGTGTGTGTTTGTGTATGCATGTATGCATGTGCGTGTGTGTGTGTGTGTGTGTGTGTGTTGGGGTGAAGAATAGTGTGACTATGTGATGGAGTGAAAAGGAGCAAGGTTTACAACCTATCAGCTAAGAGAATTCCACTAAACAGTGTGAGAGAGTCAGAGAAGTACAACAAAAATATCATCTGCATTTGTTTAAAAAGATACCCATTTCTTAAAGAATTTAAGCAAAACTTCACTTGTGCTGCTTTTCCTATAACTAAACCTTTTATTATGATTTTTAGAAATGCATCTGTAAATCTAAAAGTTACCTTCATTTTCAAAGAGAAAAATAAAAATCTTCTAAAATTTTATATTAAAATGTTAAGAATTAAAAAATGAATTCACTAAAGTTGCAGGATACAAAATCAATATTAAAAAATCAGTGGCATTTATTAAACACAACTGATGATCTGATTAAAAAAGAAAACAATCCCACTTATGATAAAAAACAAAAATAAAATACCTGCAATAAATTTTACAAAAGTGGTAGAAGATATATCTATATATAACCTTAATCAAAGTAGTTGAAGAAGAGACAAATAAATTGAATGAAAATGCTGTACTATGAATTAATACTGTTGAACTGTGCGTACTCCTCAAAGCAATATACAGATTCAATGCAATCACTATCAAAATCCCAATGGAATTCTTCATTAGAAAAAGTGATTATAAGATTAATATGTAATTGGGTTGGAGATTTAATTCAGAGGCATAAGCGGCTGTCTGGCAAGTGTGATGTCATGAGTTCAATCCTCAGTACCAAAAAAAAAAGCAATGCCAATATTAATATGTACTCAGAAAAGACCTGAAAAAGCCCAAATAATTCTGAGAAACATAAACAAAGCTGGGTATCACACTTCCTGATTTAAAATTATATTACAAAACTATACAAATAAAAATATATGGTTCTGGCATGAAAACAGACATAAAGGCCAGTAGAAAAGAATAGAAACTTTAGAAACTAATTTAAACAGATACAGTCAACTAATTTTTGACAAGGACACCAAGAGAACACAATTGGGAAAGAGCAATTTCAAGTGCTAGGAAAGCTATATTTCTACATGCTAAAAACTAAAACTGGAACTTTATTTAGCTTCAATCATGAAAATCAAATTGATGGATACAACAATGACAACAACAACAACAACCCAACTAGTACATACCCCAAACCAACAAAGTATGTAAAGAATCAAAATATAAAATAAGAATATTGAGGCAATATTCCTGGATGTTGGCTTTGGCTATGGGTTTTTGAATATCACCAAAAGCTGAGACCACAAAAGCAAAAATAAATAAATGGAACTACATCTAACTAAAAAGCTCCTATACAACAAAGGAAACAATTAACACAGTGAAATGATAATATGTAAGTTGAGAAAGATATTTTGCAAACCATATATCTCATAGAGGTTAAATTTCAAAGTGTATAAAGAACTTTTATAATTCAATAGTGGAAAAACAAATAACTCAATAAAAAGTGTGAATAAACTCTGAGTAGACATCTCTCCAAAGAAGATATGAAATAGTCAACAGATATAGGATGCTTAACATCATTAATTGCCAAGAAAATGCAAATCTAAATCGCTGAGATACCACCTCACATCTGTTAGAATGACAATTGTCAGAATAACAGAAGATAACAAATGTTGAAGATGGGAAGAAAAAGAAACTCTTGGATACTGTTGGTGGGAATGTAGATTGGTACAGTCATGGAAAACTGAATGGATGTTTCTGGAAAAATAAAAAATACAACTGCCACATGACCTAGGAATCTGCTTCTCAGCATACACACCCAAAAGAAATGAAATCACCAACTTGTCAAGAGCTCTGTACTCCCATGTTCATTGCAGCATTATTCACAATGGCCTCGATATGAGAGCAACCTAAGCATTCATCTAGTGGATAAAGAAATTATGGTACACATTCATAGTGGAGTATATCATCCTAAAACAGCATGAGTTTTTGCCAATTGTCACAACATGGATGACCCTAAAGGACTTAATGCTAACTGAAATAAGCTGGCTATACACAAAAAATTATTGCCATACACAAAAAATTATTGCTATATACAAAAAATTATTGCACAAAAGATTATTGCATAATCTCCTATGTGAAATTCTAAAATAAAAATAAGTAAAATTTACAGAGATAGAGAACAAAATAGCATTCTCAGGGAAGGGCATAAGAGATGTGAGTCAGAGAATATAAAATAGCAGATATATATAATGAACAGCCTAAAGACCTATAATAATGTCTAACAGGAAGACTATGGGTAATAAAATTGTTCTGCACATGAGAGTTCATGTTAAACTAGGTTTCAGCTGCCTCATCTCTGCATTAATTGAAATGTCAGTTCACTTCACCATTTAAATAATATTGTATTGGACACCATAAACAATTTTTAAAAAGACATAGGAATAAAATTTTAAATTTTTTAAAAAATTGGTTCAAAGATAATCCACTGACATGCAGACTGATGAAAGTGAACATCCTGGCTAAAAGAATTTAACAATATTTTGTGAACATAAGTATCAGTGGTTCTTAAATGGGGGGCTGTATTCAGTGTGGATTTAAAAATACTGAATTTTAAAATCACAAATAGGGAAAATCTAATAATCTCACAAATTTATTCTATTTGTAAAATTTGGGGTTACATAAACCTTTGATAACAGAGAATTCAGATTAGAAATAGAGAGGACAGCTAGTTGATTATATACTTTGAAGATAGTTTGCACAATTTTCAGTCTAAAATCACATATATTGCAAGCTGTACACTGTTAAGAAGTAGTGGGATAGGGTCTTAAAACTTTCAGGAATAACTAACCGACATAAAGTGCACATTAATAATATATCATTAATGTCAAAAAGGCAATTCTTTTATTTGTTTTTTTCTTCTTCATGGATAATTTGTGTGAAATTGAAAATGCAGTTGGTTTTCATATTAATGGTGTAGGTGGATACAGTTATCTAAAAATGTCTATCCTGTTTTGACTTTACTATTGACTTTCATTCAGTGCTGGTCATTGAATTCCTGAACTGACACATGCTAGGTAAGGGTTTCATCCCTAAGCTATATTCCTTGTCAATATTTACTCCTTATTAAGAAATATGCATATATATATATATATATATATATATATATGTAAACTTGATGTGTCAATATTGATATACATTGTGAAGTAGTTGACACATTCAAGATAGTTAACATAACCATCACTTCACCTAGTTACTATTTTTCTTTATTTATAGTGAGAATACATCATCTACTACATAGCAATTTCAAGTATACATTATAGTATTATAGTGTTTATGCCTGGATGTCCCCCCAAAGTCTCATGCAATCATACTTTTTTCAGAGGTAGCTGAATCTAGAGTATGTGATGCTGAAATTAAAAATGTGTGATTAGTAAATCACTCTGTTGATTGGTTTGGCATAGTTATGGTTAGAATTAAGGTTGTGAATGTTACATTTGTGCTAAGTTAGGTTGCATACAATATAAAATACATAAAGAATCATGTTTTCCATCTCGTGTTGCTTTTGCTGCTTCCACAGTCATGAACGGTTCCTCTTGTCATGTCACCTTGCCTTGTCAGCTAATTATGGACTGAAACCTCTACAAACTGTGAGCTAAGTAAACCTTTACTCCTTAAATATTGGGTGTCAAGTATTTTGTCTCAGCAATAAGAGAAAATTAATTAAGACATAGAGTCACAACTCTAGTTTGGATATTGAATACCTTCCCCTAAATACTTCTGTGTTGAAGGCTTGGATCACAGCCTGTGTTGTCCTTGAGGGTGGAAGGAAGTTGGGTTATTGCAGAAAAGCACTTGAAAGAGATGTTAGGACCTCAGCCCCTTCCTGTCTCCCTCTTTGTTTCCTGGCCACCATGAGATGAATAGTCTTCCCCCAACAGACATCCTTGCATGTCCCAGGATAACAGTACCAATGAACTATGGACTGAATCCATGAGCCAAAATAAATATTTTATCTTTTTATATACAGATACTGGAAAATAAAAAAATTGTTAAAGAATAAAAGAAAAACAGATCACTGAGAATTGGGAAGGAACTGACAGGAAAATTAGAAGATACAGAGAATGTGGAAAAACAGTCTACAACTCAGAGAAAAGAGGAAATAATCTGGGCTCTCCCATCAGCTCTTATGACTCATAGGTAGGGGAACTATGGTCTTCAGAAGCAAGATAAGTGTCTTCAGAAGCAAGGTAAGTGTCTTCAGCTAGGAGGTTAAGGGAGAAATGGTAGTGGAATTCATGGCCTTTGTGAACTGCAAAAGCAACATGGGTTTTGCTCAGATGGGATTCCTTCTACTTCACTTCAGGGTTCCCAGAACTGTCCTCCCACAGGGAATGAGAGACAGCCACAGACGATATCGTCAGACAGGGAATGGGCTATAAAGAGAGCCCCTAAGAAATTTAAACTCAGGCTTGGAAGGACACAGTCCCCACAGTCATGATGAGAAGCTAGGTCTGGCTTGAGTTACACACACAAACAACTGGGCCTGAAAGAAATAGATGGCATTAACTACTGTAACCTTTCCCATGCTATCCACATGCAGCAAAAATCTGAGATATGATTGCCTTACCTACCCAGCCATGTAAACAAGGACACACCTCAGCATGGACATGGCCACAACCTGGAGTAATCAAAGAGGCTTTTGGAAGAGGAGACATACTTCACAGACTCATGGGCTATGTTATGGTCGATACATTGTGCCACTTGAGCAGTGTGTAAGTTTAACTGAGGGACTCAGCAGGGATCCAGGACCCTTACTTTGTAAATATCCTCATCCTGTGCAAATGAGGGCACAGAGATTTTGTGAATGCTACACCTGCCCTGGGGGCAGGTAGTGGTGGTCTGTGTACAGTATAAGGGAGGGGAAGAGGCTCCCCCTCCCCCTTTTTGCTCTGGTGCAGTCTTAAAGTGTTGCTCAAGTCCAATGTCACCCTGCCTTGGAGTCAGTGATTATGTACTGAAACCCCCAAAAACAGTGAGCAAAGGAACCTTTCCTTCCTTCATTCTGGGTGTCAGGTGTTTTGCCCAGCAATGAAAGAAAAGTAACCAAGACAGGCTATAAAGCTAAGCAGAGAAAACCAAGACTTGCTGAACTTTAAAACTGCAGATCTTAGAAGGGAATCACTCATTCAGAAGTACAGAGAAATAGTTTTTCTGTTTTGGGACTCATTTGCTTTTTTTCTTACGTTCTTTTTCGTACTCAATTTTTCATTTAATTTTTTCAATTTTTTCTCCATATTATTACTCTTTTCTCCATTTTTTCTTTTATATTCAATTTATGCTTTGGTTTTTTTCTGTTACCTTCACCCAATTCTATATCTTTCTACTCTATGATAAGATCCTCCTTCTCATCTCTCATTATTTAAAATACCCTAGCTGGCTTGAAACACCAGTGGTAGATGCATGACCATTCCATCAGCCATCTGGTGCTACTGGTGTTACAAACAGATGTACTCATTTAAAAAAAAATTTTGTTTGGCTTTCGTCTTTTTTTTTTTGTACTGGGGATCGAACTTATGATTTGCCAAGCAGACACTTACTTACACTGCTAAGTTAAACCCCCGGCCCCCAGATCTAGCTGAAAACTTGATGAAAGCAAAGCCATTTCTCTGTGTCATCATTTCAAAGTGGTATATTTTCAGCAGCCCTTTGGCACTGGGGACTTCACCATGCCTAGTTGTGTTACCGACCCTCGTTCTCACTTTAAAATTGTGAAACCACCCCTTAGTGGCACGAAAAGTTTCACTCTTATCACTCATTGATGGATGATCTTTTATGAGATTTGCATTTATAGCCCTGGATTTTTCACAAATTATAGACTCAGATAAACTGTAATCTGCCATCTGTCTTTCATTTATTCACACAAGTGGTAATACTCTTTCTACCTCATCTAACACTGCTGATCATGACTTAATAATTTGAGAAGCACCTTTAGTAGCACTAGCCTCCTTATACAAATTTTTCTCTGTACAGTTGTCAAGATGGTGCATTTTGACATGCTGTACATATTTGTAAGATCGGTCACATAGGGCTGGGGATTTAGCTCAGTGGCGTAAGTGCCTGTCTTGCAAGCACGTGGTCATGAGTTTGATCCCCGATTAAAAAGAAAAAAAAAGATTGGTCACACAAAAATCCACTCTCGTATTTCCTTCTTCTTTTTGATTGTGATTGCCTTCTTTATCTTCCATTCCTTTCTTAGATTTTCTTTAGTTTTTTAGGAGACATCTTGATAGTAGTAATAATGGTGATTATATAAAGCACTGACCAAAATCATTCCACAAACAAGCGTATCTGGAATCAGACCAACATGTATGACTTACATATGCTTTTCTGGCATTGTGAGTCACACAAATGGCTAGCACTTGGGTGCTCAAGATTTTGGTCGTAAGTTAAACCTAGAATGCCATTTGTAACTCAAATTGTTCATATATGAGGTCAACTATAACTCAAGGGCCCACTGTATGGTGTATTCTCATGATCCTCTACATTGAAGACCCCCCAAAAAAATCCCACCAAGGGGGTTAGGGATTTAGCTCAGTGGCATAAGTGCCTGCTCAGCAAGTGCAGGGTCATAAGTTCAATCCCTGGTACCAAAAAAAATACCACCATAAGTCTACTGGAATTAATAAGCAAATTCCTAAGATTGGCACAATGCAAAACAAATCAACAAAAATTAATAGTGTCCCTGTATTCCAATAAACTTACAAAGAAGGAAATTAGGGATTAATACATTCACTGTAAAAATGGCTGTATCCAAAACTGATATACATATTTTAGGCCCTCCCAAACCATTCCTCATAGAACTAAAGACAATAACCCTAAAATTTATATGGAAGCAGCAGAGATCTAGAATAGCAAAATCAGTCTTGGACATCAAAAGCAAGGAAGGAAGCCTCACTGCTCTGGACTTTAATTTATAATCCAAAGCTACAGTGATATAAGCATCATTAGAAAGGGAAATAACCAACAGAGTGAAGAGACAATCTATAGAATAGGGGGAAAATTTGCCAGCTATTCTTCAGACAGAGTATTAATAACTAGACTATATAAAGGAGTTTAAAAAAACCCAAAGGAAATGGCCTAATCAAAAAAATGGGCAACTGAAATGAACAGCCGTTTCTCTGAGGAAATACAAATGACCAATGAATACATGTAAAGAAAAAGTTCAACATCTCTGGTCATTAAAGAAATACAAACTAAACAGCACCTAGATTCTATCTAACTACAGAAAGACTATTATCAGGAGTAAGATAATGCTGGTGAGGACACAGAAAACAAAGAACCTTCTTTTGTTGCTGGAAACCTAAACTAGAACAATCATCATGGAAATCAATATGGAGAGTCTTCTGAAAGAAAGAAAAGTTTCTCTTTGTTTTTTCTTAACAGAGTTATGCCCTCAGATCTTATGGTTAAACCTCTAATTTTATATATAGTGTGGGATAAAGGCCCAATAGCATTCTGTTGCATGAAGTATCTAGTTTTCCAAAAGCCAATAATTGAAGAGATTAATATTTTTCCATTGTCTGTTCTTGGCCTCTGTATCCAGAATCAGTTAACTGTATATGCACTGATTATTTTCCAGGCAACATTTTTCCATTGTTTTATATGTGTTTTGATTTATTGTAGCTATATATTTTAATACCTGAAAATGTGATGTCTCCAACTTTACTCTTCTTGCTCAGTATTCTTTGGCTGTTGGTGATCTTTTGAGATTCCATATGAACTTTATTAATCTCTTCTGTTTTTGTAAAGATTCTGCAGGGATTTTGATAAGAATTGCATTGAACATGCATATCACTTTAGATATTATAAATATTTTAAAGACATTTTTTAACTCATGAACAAGATGTCTTAGCACAATGTGTCTCCTTTAATTTCACTTAATCAAATTCTTGTAATATTAGTGTAAAGTCCTTCACTTATCTGGTAAGTTTATGTGTAACATTTTATTCTTTTTGTTGTTATTATATATAGCAATGTCTTTCTAATTTCATTTTCAGATTTGTTTTTAGTATATACAAATAAAATTATTTTTGCACATAGACATGTATCCTGAAACTTTACTGAGAATATTTATTAGTTTTAATAGAGTTTTTAATCTTTAGGATTTTCTAGATATATGATCATATTATGTACAAATTCGCAATTCACTCCTTCCCTTCTGATTTTAATGCCTTTGTTTTTATTAATTGACTGACTGAATGATTGATTTACCAATCTAGAGTGTGTGAATATGGATTGAGGTTGTATGATAATTGAATTAGTCCACTAATTGATTTAGAATTGTTCTGGTGTGAGTATTGAGAAGTCCTCACCCTGGATGTAAGTTGCACCAACCAATAGGTGTATAGATAAGATGGAATATAAAGAGAAAGATGGAACCTAGACTGGCTGTCTTCTTGCTTACCCTGTCTGGACTTCCTTCTCTGCCACAACCCCCATGCTGCCCTGCCTTAAAACCAAACAACTATAGGCTGAAACCTCTTAAAATTGTGAGCTAAAATAAATTTTTTTCTTCTCTAACTTTGTGCACTGGGTAATTTTTCTCAGCAATGAAAAAGTAACCATGCCACAGGATTAAAAATAATTTGTGTACTCCTATTGGAATGTTATCTTATTCTATTTTTATCAGTATGTTTTCCTTACAAGTCAGCCTTGCTTTTATATGCTTTTGTGTTCTTATTCATCATTGCTTAATTTCACTATGAAAAACTTTTAAGCATTTCTTGTCATTGTGATAATTTCACTAAATTTTTGTTTTTCTAAGAAAACAAAACTAAAGTATATACTGTCTGAAGGATAGAAAAATATCCTTTTCATTTTAAAGGATAGTTTTACTGACTTCAATATTTTGGCATATTATACTGAGTATAATATTATGCATAAGGGTTTTGAGGATCTTTTTGTTTGTACCTTTTAGTGCTTTGAGTAAATGACTCCACTGTCTCCTGCTCTGAAAGATTTGTGCTGAGAAATTTGCTAATAATCTTTTAAAGAGTATCATGTATGTATTCGTTAGAGTTATCTGGTGCAATAGAGAAGCAAAAAGTAAAGAAGAACAGGTTTATTGAGGATGTGGAAAGGAACACGCAACCCATGGTGCTTGGGCTGTCTCCTTCCACCAGATACAGAGAGGCAGAGGGTTATATGACCTCTGATTGGAAGTGACGCATGGGGCAGATATTGATGACATGTGGGGAACTGATTAAAATTCTCTTTTCCCACAAACAGGAAAGGGATTAGGGCTGGAGAAGAAGGAGGAGGTGGTAAGCATTACTACTCTGGCCTTTTGCCACATTAGACCACTGCCATAATTGTACAGTAATTTATACTAAGGCAAGAACCTTTCAGTATGAGGTCACATCTTTTTTGCTGCTTTCTAAATTCTCTCTGATCCCTGATATTTGATTATTTAATAATAGTGTGTCTTCGTATAGATATCTTTATGCTCTATATTTAGAATTATATGGGTACCTTTGGTTTGGATGTCTATTTTCTTCTTCACTTTGAAAAATCATCAGTTAACATTTTTTTAAAGACAATAAAACAAAAGAGGGCAGAACAAAGCAGATCAGAACAGAATAACATAAGCAACACAACACTTTACAATAAGACAACCGGAAATTAACAGTAGCTATCAAAATATCTCTTTCTCTGCTACAGTTGAGCATAGTTTCAAATACGATAATATCAAACATAACACAATAGTATAAAACCATTCAAGAGAATAAAAGAATTACAGGACATTCTGAACCGAATAACTATGATCAATGACTACTATAATATCTCATTTTCAATAAATAGATTTGTTTATACTATCACATGTATTAAAATCCCAGTAAGACACAACATGATAGAACTAATGGTAATAGCGGAGTAGAAGCATGGTAGGACTTCTAAGGAAGACGATATTAAATCAGCAATGGCTGCCATAATGTTTTGTTTTCTTCAAAACAGCTTCATACCATCACACATAACAAAGTCAAATAAAACAGAATAAAACCATTCCAACTGATGAATGAAAATATTGAGTTAACATTTTTTAAAGACACTCTTTGCCTATTTCTTTCTATCTTCTTAAACTGAGATTTCCAAATTGCATATATTTACTTGATGATATCCCATAATCTAATAAGTATTCAATCTTTCATTTATTTTTCTCCTTCTACTGGATTATTTCAAATGATCTATATTTGAGTTGGTTATTTGTTATGCTAGATAAAGTCTTCTACTGAAGTTGTTTTTGATTTAGGTACATTTTTCATCTAAGTCAAGTTGTTTCAGCTCCACAATTTTTAAAGCCATTGCTATTTCTTCATGAACTGAAAATTTTATTCACATATTTTTTCCAATTTTGAGTTGTTTGTGTTCTCTCGGTTTACTGGATTTTAAAAAAAAATTACTTTGAATTTTTCATTAGGCAATCTATATACTTCCATTTCTTTGCCAGTAAACTAATTTTTCATGTCATTTCAGTCTTGTTCCGTCATTCAATAACATTCAATAAGATATATAACATGAAACAGGATATCTACATCTATATATCTATATCTATCTATATCTATATCTATATCTATATCTATCTATCTATCTATCTATATATATATAGTATGTGGCTATGTTTCAGAGCAGTTTCAAGTTCGTAGAAAAATTGCGACATAGGTATAAAGACTTCTCATATGTCTCCTGTCCCCTGTACATAAATAGCTTCCCCCGTATCAGTATCACCTCCTACAGCGGTACAGTGGTACAGGTTTTACAGCTGATAAGCCCACACTGACACATCATAATCACCCAAAACCAGTGTTCCATTAGGGTTCATTCTTGCTGTTGCATTTTCTACGGGTTTGGACAAACACGTAATGCATCCATCATTATAGTGAAAGGGGAAACCTGTACAAAAGAAACTGTTCTTTTTAAAACTTTGTTCTTTTGAAACTGCGTAGTTCTGTAACTGCTTCATGGCTTTATAATTACTTTGTTGACTCCTGTAACCATGAAAGCATAACCAAATATACAGGATGCCTGATTTCACCAAGCTTCACGACCATTAATCCAGCCTTGTAGTTGATGATCTCACCTTACTACTAGCTAATCAGAAGACCTGCCATGCTTTCTGTCTCACCTTTGTACTTCCTGCTTATGCATCATCTAAAAGCCCCAGACCACCAGAGATCAGGGCCTGGTATTTGGAGAGAGATCACAGTCAGTGTCAATGTAAAACAAAGGTGCCTCCAAATCCTAGTGTCATTTCAGTGTTTCTGTTTGCCATGGCAATAGTTTTACAGAGTAGTTTCACTCCCCTAAAAAATCTCGTTTTACATATTTGTTCCTTATTCCCTGAAACCCCTAGCACGTTTTAATCAAATTGCCATCTGTCCAGCTTTACTTATTTCAGAAAATGATATAGTTGGAATCATACAGTATCAGAATTACTTTTGGTTCTTCCACATCTTTTAATGGCACAGTACTTTATTTTTCAGCCACTAAACTAATATTATTCTATTTCTAAGATCTACCATGCATTCCATTCATCTGCTGAAGCATATCAATTTCAAATTTTGACAATTATAAATAAACCTACTCTGAACATTTGTGTATAGGTTTTTGTATGGGCATTGTTTTTCACCTTTTGGGGGGTAGATAACCAGGAGAACAATTACTGAATTGTATGGTAAGAGCATGTTTAGAATTATGGGAAATTACCACCTTCCAAAGTGATGCACCATTTTGTATCGCTACCAGTGGTGAATGACAACTCCAGTTGTTCCACATTTTCACTGCCTTTAGGCATGGTCTGTATTCTGCATTTAGGTCACTGTGTATAAAGATCTCTGTTTTAATTTACATTTTTGTAGTAACCCATGATATAGAAAAGCTTTTTCATAAATTTCCTTGGTGTCTATATAACTTCTTTGGCGTGATATCTATCAAGGCCTTTGCCCCATCTTCTACGAAGTATTGAACCTCAGTTTCTTACAAGTTTCTTCATTATTTAGTTAAACAAATGTTTGTTATGGTCTCACATTTCAAATTTCTTAAAAACTACACTGTGACACAGCTTTAGAAGCCTCATTGAAATGGCCAAGTGGGCTCATCTTCCTAAACCCACAAGACTGAACAGCCCCCGAAAAGTACCTCATGTTTTAAACAGAGTACATCTCTTCTTGGTTCTTAAATAGAAGACCAAGCAACAGTAAATAGTTACTGTACTTATTAAGCTTCTCTGCTGCTTTTCATTTTGATTCTATGGTTTTGTTTTCTGTTTCTTGCCTAAATACCTGCTTCTGGTTTGTACAAGATGACTCAGAAAATTTGATTCTATGGTCCATTAATGATTCTTAGTGCATAAAAACAGGAATTTATTCTCTGATGGGTCAGAGATGACAGATAATCTGAGTTATTGACCTTCTTTGGTTATTCTTCTGTATCAATGATTTCTATGTGTGTGTGTGGCAGGGGGCTGTATGTGTTGAATTTTGACCTGTATATAATGTGCTATGGACTGAAGTTGCAAAGCTTGTGTCTCTGTCTACAATTGAGAAAAGCCATGACCTCTCATTGTGTATGAAGTATTTCCTACTCCAGAAGTTATTAATATATTGGACACAAATCTCTAGAACTAAAAGTCAGCTCTGATAAGAAAGTGATAAGTATAGATGTAACTATAATAATTGCAGAGAATAATGATGCAAAACTTCAAATATTTAAAATGTACTAGTATTTTTAAGACAGAAAAAAAACTCCCCAAAAGTATACGTGCTGACAAAGTGAGCACCCAAAAATGCCAGCTCTGAACCTATGTTTCTTCCTATAAAAAATCTAGTGTAATCAAGCTAAAAGTGGAATAAACTGACCCACTTTTATAGCTTTGGATTAAAAAAATCCTCAGGAAAAAATGTAATTTTCATGTCAATCCATATAGAATAAAACTTTAAAAGGCAAAATTGTGCTTTTATAATATTTGAATTTGTTTTCTCTACAAGGGATTAGTTAATCTCGGCCTCCTAAGCTTCTTAGAGTTCTTTATTCATCAGAAAAGTTATTATTCCAATAATATCTTTAAAATTTGCCTATCAGCATTTCATTTGTGGTATTTTCAGCACTGATAATTTCTAAGAAACAGAGAAATCTCTTTGAAGCATTGGTTACCACATAGTTAATTCTGTGTGGCTAGAGTATTTCTAATAAACATTTGTTTTTAGAGAATATACACATTGTAGGGAGGCCCGGGACCTCCTATGAGTTGGTATCTTTGACTCAAAAGTCTTGTGTCTTTTGCCAAACAGGCTGACTGACCCATTAACTTTTTATGGTTATATTTCACATGCATAGGATAACATTACCATTTTTAAAAACTATTAGAGGACCAATCAAAGACCCTTTATAGCTATATTAAAAAACAGAAAATCAAAAGTTAATAGTGAATCAGCAATTAATAATTTGCTATAAGGAAAAAAACCTGAAATTTACTACAGAGAAAGATCTTTATCATACTAGCCTTTAAATAGTATTTGCTCTAGAGAGAAACAGTCTTCCAATACTGTTTATTATACAAATATCCTTGGAAGATAACGCAGAGCAAAAGTTGTTAGTACCTCTACTTGTAAGACACAAATTCAGGGAACCAATAGAGCATTGTCTTCCAACAAGGGGAGAAAATGTCACAATGAGGACATTGTAAAGCTCCAAGGTCTCCCTACATTGTGTGCAGTCTCTAAAAACAAATTTATATTAGTAACACTCCACCCATGAAGAACTAACTGTGTGGTAACACAAAAGTCCCAAAGTTTTGATTTTACCACACAAGATCTTAGCCTTCTGACTCTTACACTGTAAAATCAAAACTTCAGGCCTTTTGGGTAGCCACTAACGTTTTTCAAGGGGAGATTTAACGAGAAAGGGTAAGGAGGCAGAAACCTCTCTCCTTTTTCTTAAAAAGTGAAAACTTGGTCATTTTACCTTTATTCAACTTTCAGGGGAAACATGATCAAATGCTTACAATACAGCATGTTAAAATATACCATCCCCAAATATTGGTAAAGTATACTAATATAGTATCTTAAACATGATTGTTCCATTCTAATTGCTGGTTACTGTAATAACCATTCTGCTATTGTTGGACACTGTAATAAATTAACCACAACCTCAAAGTTATGTCAATAGGCTGTTAATGCACTCCTTTCATGCTATAAGGCTGGTATTTGATTTTTAAGAAATAAAAACAATCTCAGAGCTCCTGGAAATACAGGTAACAGGGGTTCTTAACTATTTTTACTTGAAACAGACTCAGTACAGACTTTGGAGCTTATGACAACAACACTTAGATGATTAAAAACTATCAGAGAGACTGTTGCCTTTGTGGAATTATCCTGCAATAGTCTGCTGGTGTGAAGATTAAACACTAACTTCTTATCTCCTTGGTGCAAAGAGTCTTCCTTTCTGTGTGGTTTGGCTTGGGAATTTTCCCACAACATTTTGGGTGAGTCAGCTGGAAGATGCCTTGCTGTCTGCTTAGGTCACTGGTGCAGGACCACTGGATGCTGCTAGGGCTCATCCCCTTCTGATGACGAGAAGATACACTCTGACTTTTTTCAGGGTGCCCTTAGCAATTAACAGGAGGAAGCCCCTGCACAACAGCGAAGACCTCATTGGACCCATCAGACCCAGAGAGTTAGAATGCCCTGCAGACCCAGCCCTCAGATAAGGTAGAGCTGGCCAGGGTTTTGCCTCACAATTAACCTAGATAACCTGCTTGTGCCAACTCCACTGGGACAGAAGAGGAACTGATCACTCCTCAATGGCATTTGTCACCTGCTTCAATTCCAGTTTCTGGAATCACGTGTTCACAGTGGTCGTCACCTGTACTGGTTCCAGCTTCTGTTCTAGATCAGCAGTTAACTGCAGCCGCTATTCTAGTTATATTTGCCTATGGGTTTGGGGATGGTAATGTAGTAACCTCTGTGTGCCTGTGTATGAACGTGTGGGCTGAATGTGAGCAAACAGTGTTAACACTTACACACACACACACACACACACACACACACGCAAAATAAAATACATGAGTCCAGGTCACCTGGACTCAATTGTAAACTTGGAAGAAAAAAAAAGTGGTGTAATCAGTCTTAAAGATAAAATTAAAGTGTTAAACCACAAACCTGCCCGGGATGTCGGCCAAGACCAAGTAGACACACCCAGCAGACCCAGTAACAGAAAATTTCTCCCTGTTGTATGAAACCCTTGCCTTTGTGACTGGTGGTGCCTTGTAACTATGCTGCCTTTATAACTAGTGATGTAACTTCAGCCATAATGGAATACACTTTTCCTTTGCTTTAACTAATTGGTAAATACACTTTTGTTTTTCAGTTTGAGTTGATGTCCATAAAGCATTTCTGGTACAGTACACAGTTTTGAATTTATAGGGTTGACTTGCTCTTTTCTGTACTTTGTTGTTTTAAAATAAAATACTGACTCAACATTACTCAGAAGTCTGTTGGCAATTGGTCAAATTTAAGCATCTGAGAAAAAAATGGATATTTTAAAATCCAAGTGGCTACAGTCAAATTAATTATAAAATGTTATAATAAAATAAAATATATTTAAAAGGCTACAAATGTAAGAGATATATTTTTGATATTAAAAATTCTGTATGATAAAAGTCTTGTTCTGCTAAAAAGATAATGATGAGACTAGAAAATTTACATATATGGAGAAAAGCTTATAAAAATAATTTACTGAAAAAATTATATATATGATTACTTGTTAATTTGATGGAGCTCAGGTTGTTCCCTCTAAAAACTCCCAGAAGGAAAAATGGTCTAATCAACATGAGATTTCCAATCAAATAATAATCTGTAAAATTTTATGTATGTATATGCTTTCTGCCACTGTTCAATACTAGACAGACATTCAAATATGTTATCAAAATGCCATAATAGTTGTCATGGTACAATATGTAGGGTTTTGATTTCTAATTTTCTAGATAAAATATGTAGCTGTTAATATTCTTCAGGGATTTAAATACTAGGACATCCATGTATTTTTTGATAAAAATAATGGTTCTATTTTATGTTCTAAGATGCTTAATAATCAGATAAGGTAATAATGTTAAGCTTACTGCTTTGTTACACTGTAAGATTATCAGTGTTTTCTTCTGAATGCTCAACAACTAAAGACCAAAAACTAGAAAGATGGGCTAAGGGGACCACCAATATTTTGGCCTCAATCCTCTCAGCTCAATGAGAACCCCAGATCTAAGAGGATCCCTGCAGCAACATCCCGTAACTCTGTGAGTCCCTGGTCTTCTCACCAAGGAGACTGTAGGAACCACAAAACATATTGTGATCTACGATATGTAGTGTGCTAAGGAGAGTCACCAGGAGAAAAATATTCTCCCAAGTTTTCACAGAAAGCAACTTGGTCAAGCAACAGCCGTGACTCATCCTGATGGCTGACACTGTCAAGAACTGAGAGGCTTGAGCCAGGGATTTAGCTCAGCAACGTAAGTGCCAGACTGGCAAGCACTTGGACATGAGTTCGATCCCTGGTACAATAAAAGAACTGAGAGGTTCCAAGGCAAATCGTGAGGAGCCTGAACTGACCTTGATAGATAGCAAGAGTTTAATTGTAATTAGTATAGGCCTCAATTTAACTTGGTCTTAAACATCCAACATAAAAGCATAATCAAACTATATATAGAACAATGGAATAATAACAGATATTTAGGATTTGATTTAGAAAAGGAGCTTCCACACTTAGGTCCAAAAAAACCCAAAAACAAACAAACAAAAAAAAAGTCATCTGTTCCATCCCGTGGCTTAACTGTAAAGCAGAACTCAGAGCGTTTATAGGGGCAACTGGTTTCTGCCAAATGTGGATACTGCATTACGCTGAAAAAGCCAGACCACCTGGTGACATATTTTTAAAAGTCCAGGACTAAAAGAGACACATAAATTGGATGTCAGGAAAAACTGAGGCATTCAAACAAATTAAAAGAGCTCTGGTCTCGCCTCCAGCTTTACGGATACTAGATGTAGCTCACTCTTTCAACCTGTTTGTGAATGAAAAGCATACGTTACCACAGGGGTTTTTAACCCAGACAGTGAGACCCAGGGAAAGAGTGATCACCCACTTGTCTAAGACTTGAGACTCAGTTTCTCATGGGTAGCCTTCCTATTTGTGGGCATTTACAGCAACCACCCTTCTGATTCAGGAGTCAGACAAACCGATTGTGGGGCAACATTTAACTGTTCAGGTACTGCATGTCATTCTTGAACTTCTCCATTGGTGACTTCCAAACCGCTGCATCACTCAGTACCACGGACTTCTTGTTGGGAAACCTTGGCTCATCTTCAAGCCAGTAAAGACTTTAAATCCAGCCATCTATTTGCCCACAGAGCTCAGACAGCCTGACCGCAATTACTTTGCATTGCTTCATCAGTCGCCCTGACCTCCATATGGAGCCTCTGGTAGATGCCGAGTACTCCTCGTTCACAGATGAAAATAGCTCTGTTAAAGATGGACAACACAGGGCCAGCTATGCTGTTGTTACCACCAAAGAGATGTGCCCAGCTGAATCTCTTCCTCAGCTGAGCTCTGGTGCTCCAGGCTGAGGTCTGGGTGCTCATGCAGGCTCTCAACTGGGCAAAGGACAAAATGTAAAAATTTACACAGCTTCCCAGTACACCTTCTCTATGCTTCATGTTCATGGGATGTTATCCTCAGTGGATGGGGCCACAAAGTTGGCTGCTGAGGCCTCAATAGGCCCTTGGCCACCACCTGAAATCTAACACATGAGATTCAGTTCTCTTGAATATCTCCAAATAGATGTCACTGAAATTAAGCCATGCCTGGGCTATAAGTATTTTCTGGTCCTTGCTTGAGCTTACTCTGGCTGACCAGAGGAATTCTTCAGGAAGACTGAAAAGACCTCATAATAAAAATAGCAAATATCCAGTCCTGAACCCATCACTGCATCCATCAAGTGAGCTCATCCTGACAAGGGCTGGGAGGCCTGTCCTGACACGTCAGATCCACTAAAGACTATGCTGAGGAGACAACACACTCAAAACCTGGCTTCTGCCACTCCAGAAGCCAGCAGATCAATGCATAGCTGTAGATTGACTGGACAGCATGCACAGGAGTACCTCTCCTCATTGCCTGTATGTTCTACTACCCTGGTTGAGCTTTGTTTTCTTTTTCCTCATTTATTTTAGTGCTTGTTAAAAGACTCTGAGTTCTATCCTCAGAGAACTAAAAGGTTCTCCCCAAAGCTGCCTTCTTTCTCTTTTATTTTTGTCTAACTATTTTTCTGGGCATCTCGCTTTGTTTTGTTGAGTTATAGATTCAATGTACTGTTATCCTGCTTATTTCCTAGTTCCAAAGCTTCTGTTAATCTTAGTATTAACTATTATTCTCTGGACTGCAACTCCAGCACACTGGGCAATTACTAAAAAGGTTGCCTTTTTTCTTTATTTTATAAATATTAATCTTGGGTTGCTTACTTTCAACTGTTTATACCTGCAGCAAAAATGTTTCTCTTATGGCTAATGTGTATTGGCATTCCAGGAATGTATAAAAAGTCAGGGTATTGAGAATTTCAAATTCACGTTAAAGGTATAAACCTCCTAATTGTTAAGCTGTGCACCACCAATTTCTTTTACAAGCTACTCCCTCTTACTAGTTCTTTGCTACTGGAGAAACTGGAAAAACTGAAGGAGAAGATTATCTTCTAAAATAGAAACAGCAGGGAACGTTAGGGTAAAATTATAATGTAAGAACACATTTATAATATAGCAAGCTTAGAAATCTCTGTTCTGCTGCTTCTGCTGAATTCAATTGAACTCCGCAGTGTCTAAAGTCCAACTGTATATCTGTGATGAGCACTGAGTCAGAGTAATTGTCTATACCTTAAAGGAACCCTGGGCTAATTCACAGACACTTTTAACTATGCTTACTCTGTAAGGGACCCCACCTCTGAAGATTTCTATATTATGATAATGTCCTTAACTATGTTCACTTTGTTCCTGGAGGCAATGCCTTTAACTATGCTCTCTCCTTGTTCCTGGAGTGTTTCTATATTATGATAAACAATTCCTTTGTTTCAACAAGTCTGTTCAAGACTAGCCTGCCTGTCAATATATGACTCAGTGCATATAACCAATTATGTAATGTTTCATCACTGGCTTTGTACCTCCCACTTCTAAACTTTATATAAACTAAGCTCTCTGTAAATTCAATGCTGTTGCCTTGTGGAATTGTTCCACAACAGTCTGCTGGCATAAAGATTCAACACTGCCTTCTTATTGCCTTTTAAAAAAAAAGAAAGAAAGAAAACTATCAGAGAACTGAGTCATGAATTCTCCATTACAAAAGTGAACAAGTTCATAAAAGCTGATCTCACATGAAGATGAATATTTAACTTTATAGTACTGAATGTTCTCACGAAGGTAATCTATTTGTATATTTTGTTTGGAATGTTTTTAATGATCACACAAAGCAGTCTCTTAAAACTAACCTATCTCTGAGCTTCAATTTATTAGACAATATTTTGAAATGAGCATTATTTAAATGGCATCTTGTTCATTGCTTCTCACACTTCAGAAAAAAAGTTTTCTAAATGTCTTTAATTTTAATGCCAATATAATTATCTTTGAGATAAATCTCAAAATTAGTATATAATTGTATAGCCAAGCCCATGTATAAGTCAACCTTGTCATATTTGAAAATACATATAATTTAATCAGAACTATAAGCCCACCATTAAGATAAAAAGTGTTATAAATTAGATGTGAAATGAAAATGTACAAAAGAATTTGCTAGTTACCTTCTGTGAATTATAGTAGCTTGCCCTCAAAGGTGACCAAAAGAGAGGAGAGAGACAGAGAGATAGAGGGAGTAAAAGAATGAGAAAGAGGACAAGGGAAGAGGAGAGGAGAAGAAAAGAGAAAAGAGAAAAGAAAAGAAAGGAAGGGAAGGGAAGAGAAAAGAAGAAAAGAAAAAAGAAAAGAAAAAAGAAATTCCTGTCTGAATAGACACTTAGTGGATTTGAGGGAGTTTTAAAACAGTCAAATTCAACATACCTAAGTAGTATAGATAAAACCTGATGGAACCCCCCCATCCCTCTGCCCATCTATCCTCAGAACAGAAGATCAAATAAGTATTATTTCAAACCAAACTATACGGTTATAAAACACATTATTGGGAAGCAATGTAATTTATTTCGCTAAATTTCTATGGGCAAAACAACAAATGCCATTTTCTTAATTAACAATAATCTTCAGAGTTCCTGCTCCTTTCTTTTTGGTCTATGAGATGATTGGTAACATTTGGGGGTAATTTCATAACTCTCTTATATGCTCCTTCCTTTTACTCCTTCACTATAAATACTTTTGTCTCTTCTAAACTTTCTTTGAAATGCTGACATTTTCTCATTTAATGACTGAGCTCTGTTCCTGTAACTAGGTCATTGAATGAATTGGTCACTAAATGAAGAATTGTATATAGTATGTAAATTATAGTATTCAGAACAAAGCAATGGTCAAAGAAAACTCCACTTGGTGGCTTTGATTTATTTGCATTATTATTACATACAGTACTATAATGTGTAACAGAACATAAAGCTACACTACCATACCATCAGCAAAAATTACAGCGTGGTATGAACAAGGTGTATTATGCCAAAAAAAGATTTGAGGTTCTATAAATAAGATATACAGAACTGTATAAAAGCATATGGATCATAAATCCATGTGGCTGGTCATAAGTCTAAACACTGTGCCTTGGTCACAAATCCAACCAGTTAAATAGGTAGGTTGTTAATGGAGGAATATCTGGTTTGACATCATATCATCAAAATATTTAAGTGAAAATCATTTGTTTTTCTTAAAAATACATGTTCTTAATTTCCCCAGGATGGTGGTGCCAACAAGAGGAGTGAGAGTCCACACTCTTTTCATCCTCCATTGTCCTGGATCCATGGATCCAGTGAGAGGAGTATGAGCTCACACTCCTTTCTTCCTCCATGTCCCTGATGACTTTGCGGGTGACAGAAGTCTAAATTCTCACTCCTCCCTCCCTTCACTGTCTTGGGACAGAGCAGCTAGAAGGAGTAGTGAGAGTTCAGCTCCTCTATCAACCTGGGATGGCTCTGCTGTCAAGAGAAGTTACAACATCATGAGTGTAAGGGGTCAGTACCAAAGGAGTGGGCCCTGAGTCAAACAGATAACAACTCCCCAGACTTAATATACTGGGAAGTTAGGTTCTAGGGTTAAACATAAAGACCAAGAACCGCATACATCTAGAAGACTCCTGGAGGAACATCCTAGGAAAGCCTTGACTCCAGTGATAAGGCTGATTTCTAACATAAGAAATCTACAAGCATCACCGCAGAAAACAAAATAAAATAGAAAATAGAAAATGACAAAACAAAGAAACAAAATGCAATCCCAAACACCCAGCCAACCAGGAGAAGTCCAGAACACAAAGCGATAAGAAGGAAATAAGAAGCCGACAAAAGGAACTCTCTAAAATGATAGCAGCAGAGGTGAAAATAACAAATGGAAGAGGCCATAGAAAAATAATCTCTGATGTAGCAAAAGAAATAAGCCATCAAAATAAAAGACATTAAAGCAGACACAGATGAACAAATATAGCTGCTCAGGAAAATGATGGTAACTATGAATGCCAAACATAGACAAGAAATGGAACCAATGAAAAAGATCAAAACAGAAATTCAGGAGATTAGACACTCCACAGAAAGTATACACAACAGATTTAATGAAGGCAAGAATAGAATATCAGATCTAGAAAACAAGAACATGACTAGCAATCAGGAAAAAAGATATCTTAAAAATCATAAGAGACCATGAAAAACCAAACCAACAGCTGCAGTATGAAGAAAAGAAGAACACAATAAGACTGACTAGAGTCAGTGAGAAAGCTGAAGATGGAATAAAAGCCATTAAAAACCTCTTCAGAGAAATAATGGCAGAAAACTTCCCAAATATGAGTAAAGAATTCGACATACAAATAAATGAAGCCTATAGAACTCCAAATAATCATGACCAAAACAAATCTGCACCAAGGCAAATCATAATTAAGATTCCAGAAACTCAGCACAAGAATGAACTACTAAAAGCAGCTAGAAGGTTTGGGGATTTAGCTCAGTGGCACAGTGCCTGTCTGGCAAGGATGAGGTCCTGAGTTAAGCTCCCATCACCTCCACAGAAAAAAAATATAAAAATAAAATAATAAAAATCAGCTAGAAAAAAGACAAATGTTACCTAAAAGGAAAGCTCATCATAATCACAAAAGACTTCTCAACACAAACCCTCAAATCACAGAGTTTGTAGTGAAGTATTTGAAGCCCTAAAGGATAAAAAATCTTCAACCCAAATTGTTGTACCAGCAAAATTCCCTTTCTAAATTCATGGAGAAATAAGATACTTCCATGACAAAGAACAACTGAAGAAATTGACAGCCACCAAACCGGCTCTACAGAATGTTCTGATGGACATTTTAGAAAGATATAACAAAAATCAAAAACACATGAGCACCAGTGGAAAGAAACTTCCATGTAGGACAAGAAATTAAACAGAGGAGAAAGACAAGGAATAAACAACAGGAAAACAGAATGTAAAAGAAAGGTCAATGCATATCAGTTATAACCAACAACATAGATAGTCTCAATTCACCAATCAGAAGAAGCAGACTGTCAGAATGGATCAAGAATCAAGATCCAACAATATCCTGCATTGAAGAAACACATTTAACCCAAAAAGAAATTCATAGACTAGAAGTCAAAGAATGGAAAACAATTCTCTGTGTCATAGGAACCCAGAAAAAAGCAGGCATAGCTAGTCTGTTTGCAGACAGTGCAAACTTTAATCCAAAACTGATCAAAAGAGACAAAGGTCACTACATACTTGTTAAGGGAAAATCCAAGAAGAAGAGATAACAATCATAAATATTTATGCAACAAACACAAATTTACCCAACTACATAAAGCAAATAGTAACAGACATAAAAAAGCAAATGAGAGTCAAGCACCCACTGTAAGCTGTGGATCAAACTAAGGGAAAAAGTAGGGGGAAAGCAGAATTCTTATTTTTTTTTCTAAGAGTTTTAAAAAAGAATTCTTCAAATCAGGATATCTGTTTCAAGGAAGATTCTTCTGGGGCTCAGTATAGAAAATATTTGCTACTGGGCCTGCTCCTTAGCTAAGAACACCCAGCAAGCCCCAGCTGGCCAGGGCTGCCTCGGACCACCATTATGGGTCTGCCCCTTGGCTGAGAACACCCAGTGAGCCCCCATCAGGCCCAGGTCACCTTGGACCACTGATGCGGGTCCACCCCTTGGGGAACCCACCTGCCTTCAGGACCTAGTACTGCAGTTGATCATTGGATCCAACTCCCTACTCCAGAACCTTGGACTGCAGTGGATTACTGTGTTGGCTATATGGGAGACTCAGGAACCCCTTACCCAAACAGAAGACCTCAGCAGGCTCCAGTCAGAGTGGTGAGTTTACCACTAAAATAGAGATCTGCAGTGAGTAAATAGGAGCAGAAGTGAAATGCCTTCCAACTGTAAGACCTTGGCGAAACTGGCAAGAGAATGAGTAATCCCCTCCTCCACACAGAGAACATCAGACAGGTTGAGGAGTGCACCAGTAAAGCACCCCTCAACTTGGAGAAAATTAAAAGAGCTTATGATACCCTCAGTGACACAGTAGGACATCAGCTGACACAAACACTATTCCCAGGGAGATCTGGTGACCTGCAACAACCTGAAGACATAGTAACAGCAGGAACTAAGAGCTGACCTACATCAATACTTCTAGGCTAGTTAGCCCAGAAAGAATATAAGACTCACCCAACAGGCCCTGTAGGAGAAATTTGGGTGACTGTATCTCCTCTACCTTGTGGTACCCAGCAATTGGGCAAACATCAACTACACAGTAGGACCCTAAAATTTACACTACTGACAGTTAAGACTCTTGGGATGGAAAGACCAAATATTTACCCAAAAGGTGAAAATGACCAAATGAAAAGGCAAAATTCAGTCTCAAACATCTAGTCCAGTAGGAGCAAGTACAGGCGATATTGAAATAGAGGCCTTTAAAAGTCATACACTAGAAATCTCTGAAAAGATAGCAAATGAAGTAAGAAACAAATCCATTAGGCTATAGAGGAAATCAAACCAGAAATAATGTCTTACATAAAGACATAAATAATGACCTTAGTAAATGAGTTGCTCAACCTAGCTAGAGAAGAAATAGATTAAAAAAATAGAAGAGCATGGGAAATTGATTGAAACTTTGAAAAAATGCATAAAACAATCAGAATCCATGAAACAAATTCAAAGAGATACCCAAGAAACAAAAAATTCTATTTCAAGCTGGCAAAATCATTTAAATGAAGCTGAGGATAGAATTTCAGAACTTTGAGGACAGGAATGCAGATAGCAATCATGAAAGGGTAGAACTTATAAAAACAACAAAGCAGCATGAAATGACAATCCAGCAGCTTCAAGATGATGCCAAGAGAAACAATATAATATTAATAGGCATCAGTGAAGATGCAGGAGTCAACGCAAATGACATAACTAAAATATTCACAGAAGTAATAGCAGAAAATTTCCCACACATGAGGAAAAATATGATATACAAATAAGTGAGGCATACAAAATGCCAAACAATCACAACCAACATAGATCTACACCCAGACATATAATAATTAAGGTCTCAGACATACAGCATAAAAACAGAATACTAAAAGCTGTGAGAGAAAAGACACAATTCACCTATCAAGGAAAGCCTATTAGAACAACAGGCTTCTCAGCACAAACCTTCAGATTAATACCAAGTTTGGAGTGAAGTATTTCAAGTCCTAAAAGAAAACAACTTTCAACCCAGACTGACATACCCTGCAAAACTGCCTTTCAAATTTAATGGAGAAACAAGATACTTCCATGACAAAGAACAACTAAAGAAATTCATATCCACCAAACCAACCTTACAAGGAGTGCTGAAGGACATCGTAGGCAGAGATAAAAATGACCCCAATCTCCAGAACAACAGCAGAAAGAAACCACAAGGCTAGACAAGAAAATAAACAAGAGAGAAAAGCAGGAAACTAACAACAGTAAAACAGCATGGCAAAGTCAAGCCAGTACATATCAGTGATATCCATAAATGTAAATGGGCTGAACTCACATATCAAAAGAAATAGGCTGACAGAATGGATCAAGAAACAGGATCCCACAATATGTTGTATACAAAAAACACATCTGACTCAAAAAGAAACTCATAGATTGAAACTCAAAGGATGGAAAACAGTATTCCATGCAGTAGGAACCCCCCAAAAAACAAGGGTGGCTATTTTGTTTGCAGACAAAGTGAATTTCAAACCTAAAAGGATTAAAAGAGATAAAGAAGGCCACTACATACTTGTAAGTGGAAAACTACAAGAGGAAGAACTAACAATTATAAATATATATTCACCAAATACAGGATCACCCAACTATGTAAGACAAATTCTAATGGACATGAAAAACCAAATACACAAGAACACAACTGTAATAAGCGACCTTAACAGCCCACTGTCACAAAGAGATAGATCAACTAGACAAAAAGTCAGCAAAGAAATAACAGAACTGAATCATAACTGTGAGCAAATGGACTTAGTGGATGTTTACAGAGCGTTCCACACAACCACATCAGAATATACATTCTTCTCAGCTGTGCATGGGACATTCTCCAAAATAGACCATATATTAACCCATAAAGCATTCTTAACTAAATGCAAAGGGAGTGAAATCATCCCACGCATAATATCTGATCATAGTGCACTAAAATTGGAAACAATAGCAAAAACCCCTGCAAAACTTGCATAAATACATGGAAACTAAATAACAACCTTCTGAGCTACCAGTGGGTTACAGATGAAATTAAAGAAGAAATAAAACAATACCTACAATACAATGACAATGCAGATACAACATACTGTAACTTATGAGATGCAAGGAAAGTAGTTCTAAAAGGGAAATATTTGGCAATAAGTAGTCACATCAAGAAAATGGAATGAACACAAATAAATAACCTAATGCTACATCTCAAGCTTCTAGAAGAGGAAGAGCAAGTCAAACCCAAAGCTCATAGAAGAGAGAAAATTGTAGAGATTAGAGCAGAAATTAATGCAATTGAAACTAAAAAAAAAACCAAAGAATTAATGAATCAAAGATCTGGGGGGTTTTTTAGAGAATAAACAAAATTGATAAACCCTTGGCCAACCTTATCAAGAAAAAGAAAGAAAAACTCAAATCCATGCAATAAGGACTGAAAAGAAGGAAATTACTACAGATCCCTTGGAAATTCAAAAGATCATGAACACCTACTTTGAAAATCTCTACTCACATAGAGTGGAAAACATAGAGGAAATTGACAGATTTATAGTAACATATGAACTACCAAAGCTCAATTAAGATTTAACAATTCTGAATAACCCAATATCAGCTACTGAAATCGAAAACATGATTAAAAACTTACCAACAAAGAAAAGTGCAGGTCCTGATGGATTCACAGCTGAATTCTATAAAAAATTTAGAGAAAATTTAATGCCAATACTCCTTAAACTCTTCAATGAAATTGAAAGAGGAGCAGTTCTCCCTAGCTCAATCTTGGTGGCAAGCATCACTCTGATACAAAACCAGAGAAAGACCCAACCAAAAAGGAGAACTATAGACCAATCTCACTAATGAACATTGATGCAAATATTGTCAATAAAATATTGGCAAATAGAATGCAGCAAATTATCAAGAAGATTATATACTACAACCAAGTGGGATTCATTCCAGGAATGCAGCATGTTCAACATATGAAAATCAATAAATGTAATACACCACATTAACAGAGCCAAAATTAAAATCATATCATCATCTCAATAGATGCAGAAAAAGCTTTTGATAGTGTCCATCACCTTTTCATGACAAAAACCTTACAGAAACTCGGAATAGACAGTATGTATCTCAATCTCATAAAGGCCATCTATGAAAAATCAATAGTCAACATTATACTAAATGGAAAAAACTGAAAGCCTTCACTCTAAAATCAGGAACCAGACAAGGATGTCCACTATTGCCACTCTTATTCAATATAGCTCTGGAAATATTAGCCAAAGCAATCAGACAAGAGGGAGAAATAAAAGGAATAAAAACAGGAAATGAAGTTAAATTATCATTATTTGCAGATGACATGATACTCTATACCAAAGACCCAAAAAACTCCATTAAAAGACTACTAGAGGTAATAACTAAATTCAGCAGCATAGCTGGATACAAAGTCAAGACTCAAAAATCAATAGAATTCATGTACACAAGCAAAAAACTCCATGAGAGAGAAATTATGGAAATATTGCCTTTCACAATAGCATCTAAAAAAATGAAATACCTAGGAATCAACCTGACATAGAATATAAAAGACTTATATGCTGAAAACTATACTTCTCTACAAAAGGAGATTGGAGAGGATATTACAAAATGGAAGGATATTCCTTGCTTTTCACTAGGAAGAACCAACATTGTGAAAATGGCCATACTCCCAAAACTGCTATACAGATTCATGGCAATCCCAATCAAAATACCATTAGCATACCTTACAGATCTAGAAAAAGTATTCCTAAAATTTATCTGGAAACAGAAGAAACCTACAATAGCAAAGGTGATTCTGGGCAATAAAAGCAAGGCAGGAGGCATCTCAGTTCCTGACTTGAAACTATACTACAAAGCTGCAGTCATAAAATCAGTATGGTACTGGCAAAGAAATAGACCTGAGGATCAATGGAACAGATTAGAAGATGCAAGTATAGGTACAAAGCAGTCAACCACCTGATATTTGACAAAGGGGCTAACCATGTTCACTGGAGGAAGGATAGCCTCTTTAATAAATGGTGTTGGAAAAATTGGCTCTCCACATGCAGAAGACTGAAACTAGATCCATGCCTATCACCATGCACAAAACTAAAGTTTAAATGGATCAAAGACCTAAACATTAAAACAGAAACACTAAATCTACTTCAAAATAAGGTAGGTAGACACCTTGGAGACATAGGGGTAGGCAGAGAATTCATGAACAAAATGAAAACTGCAAACTGCACGGGAAATGTTTCAGAGAATCAACAACTGGGATGTCATATTATTGAAAAGTTTCTGCACGTCAAAAGAAATCACCAACAGAGTGAAAAGAAAACCCACAAAACAACCCCTCAGACAAAGGACTTATATCCAGAACATACAAAGAACTGAAAAATATCAAGCTCCCAAATTCAAAGGCCCTCTCAACAAATGAATATTGAAGATGAACAAACAGTTCTCATATGAAAATATACAAATGGCAAATAAATATATAAAGACATGTTCACCATCACTGGTCATTAGAAAAATGCAAATTAAAACAGCACTGAGATTTCATCTCACCCCAGAAAGAATGGCTGCCATCAAGAAAACAACTGATAACAAATGTTTGCAAGGCTACAGTGGAAAAGGAATATTTCTCCACTGTTGGTGGGAGTGAGACTGGTGCAACAACTGTGGAAAGTAGTCTGGAGATTCCTCAAAAAAACTAGGATTTGAAGTTCTATTCAATCCAGCTATTCCCCTCCTTGGTATTTTCCCAGAAAAATTGAAAAGATCATGTCACAGTGATATATGTGCACCCATGTTCATATATGTGCAGCACAATTTGTGGTAGCTAAATCTTGGAAACAACCAAAATGCCCATCAACTGCAGAGTGGATAAAAAAAATGTGGTATTTGTATACAATGTAATATTATTCAGCTATGAAAAGATGATCTTGAGGCCTTTATAGGTAAATGGAGGCAACTTGAGAATATCATTAGTGAAATAAACAAAACTCACATTAGTAAATATATTGTCTCTCTAGTGTAAAAAAATAATAATAACTGGCAGAATAATGCTATCCAAAAAGGATAAAAGATATAACAGTAAATAGATGTAAAAGCATAATATATATAATAGATATTGTGAAAGTGAATGGGAAGGAAAGTGCTCTAAAGGATATAGGAGTATGTATAGTTTGTAAGATCAATAATCATATTACTAAATTTCTGTTAGATCATTGAACAGAATGGTCTGTACTGCCAATGTTTGAGTGTCTAGCCACTTTTTATGCTTTGATTTTGTAACTTTAACAACTATTGTTAAGATGACAATATGAAATGTATCTAGTGATTTTATGATGTTAAATTTTTTTGAATTATGTATTCCACTTTTTTCTCATTTTTTAATTTTGTTTTCTTAATATTCTTCTTTCTTTAAATAAAATTAAAAAAACAAAGCAAATGAGCACTAACACAATTCTAGTGGGGGAACTTAATACCCTCCTCTCACAAATAGATCTACTAGACAAAAAAATCAACAAAGAAATATTAGAATTAAACCAAGCCTGTGAACGAATGGACTTGGGAGATGTCTATAGAGTGTTCCACCCCCAAATATCAGAATATATGTGCTTCTCAGCTGCACATGGGAATTCTCCAAAATAGACCATATATTAGCTGACAAAACATGTTTAAGCGCATGTAGAGGAACTGAAAGCATCCTAGGCATAGTATCTCACCAGAGCACAGTGAAACTAGAAATCAATGACAAATCACAAAAATACAGTAACACATGAAAATTAGACAACACCCTTCTGAATAGCACAGAAATGTGATGAAAGCAGTCCAATGAGGGAAATTTACAGCTATGAACTCACACATCAGGAAAACAGAATGAGCTCAAACAAGCAACCTAATGCTGAACCTCAAACTTATAGAAAAAAAGAACAAATCAGACCCAAAGCTCATAAAAGGGAGGAAATTATAAGGAGCAGAAAGTAATGCAATAGAGACTATGAAAGCAATCCAAAGAACCAATGAGTGAAAAGCTGTTTCTTTGAAAGAATAAATAAAATTGATAAACTATTAGCCAACCTCATCAGAAAAAGGAAAGAAAAAACATGAATTCAAGCAAATATTAATGAAAAGGAAGAAATCATAACAGATCACACAGTAATCCAGGAGATCTTCAATACCTACTAGTAGAAACCATATTCTAATAAGATGGAAAATATACAAGAAATGGACAGATACCTAAACACAATCAAATTGCCAAAATTGAAACAAGACAATATAAAAATTCTAAATGCACTCATATCAGCCAATGAAATTGAAAATGTAATTAAAAGTTTACCAACAAAGAGAAACCCAGGTCTTGAAAGATTCACTTTTCAGTTCTACAAGAAATTTAGAGGAGAACTAATATTACTAATGCTGAAGTTCTTTAAAGAAATTAAAAGGAAAGCAGTACTTCCAAAATCACTTTTTGAAGCAAGTATTTCCCTGATTCCCAAACCAGAGAAGAACTGAAAAAAAAAAGAAAGAAAGAAAAAAGAAAGAAAGAAAGAAAGAAAGAAAGAAAGAAAGAAAGAAGAAAGAAAGAAAGAAAGAAAGAAAGAAAGAAAGAAAGAAAGAAAGAAAGAAAGAAAAAGAAAACTACAGGCCAACAATAAACATTGATGAAAAAATCCTTAATAAGATACTGGCAAACAGAATGCAGCAAATCATCAAGAAGATTATACCACCAGGGATTTAGCTCAGTGGCACAAGTGCTTGCCTGACAAGTGCAAAGTCATGAATTCGATCCTGGTACAAAAGAAAAAAAAGATTATACCCCATGACCAAGTATTCATCCTAGAGATGCAAGGGTGGTTCAACATACAAAACTCAGTAAATGTAATATACCATATTAACATAACAAAAGGCAAAAATCACATGATCATCTCAATAAATGAAGAGAAAGCATTTGCCAAGGTCCAATGTCCATTCATGATAAAAACTCTACAAAATATTGGAATAGATGATCTGTGCCTCAATCTTATGAAACCCATCGGTGACAAACCAACAGCTAACATCATATTAAATGATCAAAAACTAAAAGCTTTCACTCTAAAATCAGGAAAAATACAAGGGTGTTCATTATTACCACTCCTATTCTATATCGCTCTGGAAGCATTAGCCAGAGCAATTAGACAAGAGAAAAAAACTAACAAGAATAAAGACAGGAAAGTAAGAAGTTAAATTATCATTATTTGCAGATGACATGATATTGCACATAGAAGACCTCCAAAACTCCACCAAAATATCATAGATTTAATATCCAAATTTAGCAGTGTAGTGAGATAAAAAGTCAATATTCTAAAAATCATAGCATTCCTGTACTCAAGCAACAAACTCACAGAGAGAAATTAGGGAAAGCACACCCTTCACAATGGCATCTAAAAAATGAAATACTTAGGAATCAATTTAACAAAGGATATAAAATATCTGTACAGAGAAAATTACAATAACTTGAAAAAGATCAAAGAGGGTATCAGAAAATGGGAAGATACCCATTGCTCTTGGATAGAAAGAAACAACATAATAAAAATGGTCATTATCCTAAAACTATTATACATATTTAATGCATTTCCAATCAGAATACCATTAACATACCTCACAGATTTAGCTAAAACATTCCTAAAATTTATCTGGAATCAGAAGTGATCTAGAATAGAAAAAGCAGTTCTGGGCAAAAAAGGCAAGTCAGGGGTCATCACAATCCCAGGCCTGAATTGTACTGCAATGCTACTGTGATAAAGTCAGCAGGGTACTGGCAAAACAAAAAGGATCAGGGGAACAGTATAGAAGATGCAACCCCAAACCTACTCAGCCAACTTATCTTTGACAAAGGGACCAAACATGTTCACTGGAAGAAAGATAGCTTCTTTAATAAATGGTGCTGGAAAAACTGGCTTTCCACTTTCCAACTAAAACTACACCCATGTCTATCACCATGCACTAAGCTACAGTCAAAATGAGTCAAAAATCTAAATATTAAAACAGAAACACTAAACTTACTGGAAGGGAAAATAGGTGGAAATCTCAAAGACCTAGGAGTAGAAAAAGACTTCATGAACAAAACCCAGACCACAAGGGAAGTATTACAAGAATCAACAAATGGAATCTCACCTTATTAAAAAGCTTTTGCACAACAAAAGAAATCACCAACAGAGTGAAAAGACAATCCACAGAATGGGAAAAAATTATAACTAGTTTTCCTTCAGGCAAAGGATTTATATCTAGAATATATAAAGAATTTTAAAAAAATCAGAGCCCCCAAATTCAAAGACCCAATCCAAAAACGGGCATCTAAGATGAATACAAACTTCTCAGATGAATAAATACAATGGTAACTAAATACATGAAAAAATGTTCAACATCATTGGTCATTCAAGAGATGCAAATTAAAACAACATTGAGATTCCATCTCACCCTAGAAAGAATGGCTGTCATCAAGAAATCAACCAAAAACTAATGCTGGCAGGTCTTGGGGGAGAAAGGAACCCTTCTCTACTGTTCATGGGAGAATAGGTGCAACCCTTGTAGATGCTCCTTAGAAAACAAGGGTTAGAGGTCTTGTTCAAACCAGAAATTTCCCTTCTGTGTATATTCCCAGAAGATTTAAAAATTTCATGCACAGCAAAAAATGTGCATGCATGCATATAGCAGCATAATTTGTAAGAGCTAAATCCTGGAAACAACCCAAATGCCCATAACTGAGGAATGGATAAATACAATGGAGTACTATTCAGCCATCAAGAATAAACTGGAGGATTTTATAGGTCAAAGGATGCAACTAGAGACTATCCTCATAAGTGAAATAAATCAGACTCATATGTGTACGCATCATATTGCCTCCCTAGTGTAAAAACCTGAAAGACTAAATAAGATCCAAAATGTACAATAGATACTATGAATTGAGAAGAAACTATTCAAAAGAACCATGAATCTGCTTGACTCTGTATAAATCACTGGAAATGCCTTATATCCTTGACAGTAAAACTAGCATTAATGGAGTCACTGCTCTATACCCCTGTGCAATAAATGCCCTAGAGGATAGAGAGACATGTAAAATGTGTGGTAAAGGAGTTTCTTGGCAGGAGTGTAAGACAACAATTAAACACATAAAATAATCACAGAACCTAGAATAACAATGGTAGTTAACCATTCAATTGTTTTCTATGGTTTGGAAGTGTATATATAACACTTGAAAGTATATGTAGCTATAGATATGAGATATTTCTGCATACCAAAATGTTTCAAAGGTAACATCACTTCTAAAGAGTTTTTTCTTAAGTCAAGAATTTAACTCCAAATTAATCCATTATCACCTGAGAAACTTCTGGCTGAAATTAATCCCAATGAAATGAACCCAATGAAAACAGCACACTGATACTTTTTCTGGTCCTTTGGTACAGCTATTTCAGCGGTATCATATGTGATCAACACATCTCATAAGACCGTGTTCCAAATCACTCCCTGCTGCACCAAAACCATTTTATGGATACATCCAAAAATTGTCAGGCAGCTTAATTTTCCCCAGTAACAGATATTATAGAAATAATACAAATTTTGAAGGCATTTGTCTTTTCACAAGTTCTGTTTATTTGCACAGCATGTTTAGTGAATGTGCCTAAATTACAATAGGCTACAAGCATCCTTCGTTTAACGCCCAAATTAAGGTCCCGTGGCTAGGTCGCTAAATGAGTTGGCTGCTAAATGAGGAATTGTGTATCACATATAAATTACAATATTCAGAACAAAGAAATGGTCAAAGGAAACTTTGATTTTATTTGCATAGCTGTTATATGCAGTATTTGACTGTACGAAAACAAAATTACAGTACTGTATAGTACAATCAGCAAAGATTAAAGTTTTGTATAAACAATGTATACTGTACAAAAAAAGACATTGAGGCTTTATAAACAAAATGCACAGAACCATGCAAAAATAAAAACAAAAGCAGAAAGAAGACAGCTGGTGAATCCTAGCAGCAGGTTGTAAGTCTGAAAGTGCATCTCTGCAGTCAAGTACAGTCACTAAAAAGATGGATTGTTAAGTGAGGAATATCTATTGTTGGACTCTTTTTGTTTGCTCATTAGTATCAAAAAAAATGGCATGTACTTATTTTCATAAGAAAGTCATACTTTTAACCTTTGAGAACTCTATTTTCACATTATTGAGAGGCTTGGACAAAAACCATATAAATATATGTTTGCTATATAGATAGTAGCTATAGGATGTTTATTAAACACAAATAATCAGTATGTCTGCTGAATATTTGAATTCCTTTGAAACATTCTAATGGGTTTTAAACTAATCACACACTATAAATAAAATTTTATATTGTCTCTAAGACTTTACTGATACATTTAACTGTAAGCGACTTATATTTCAAGGCTGTAAACATGTCTTGCAGTATTAGCATTGAGAGATTCTGCAAACATGTCATTCTCTCAATTTCTGTAGCCCACTCTAACATGAGATATTTCTGCTGAAACTCAAAGAATGCAATGCTTTTGGTATTCTAAGGAGCACTTGAAATCATTGGTAGTTGCTATTTTACAAAATTAATTGCAGGCAAAATCCAGGTATTAGCACTGCAATCCCTATTATAAATAACTAATGTTAACTTTTAAAGGCTTAAATATATGAAGTTCATTTTGGATAGTTAGTATGATTTTTAAATTGACAAAGGTGGTCTAGTGTTCTCCTTTATTCAAATTTCATATACTCTAACCATAAGTTTATTTTCATAGTTTTATAGATACAGTTTTAATCATTTTGCAGAATTTTATTGTAACACTTTATAATTTGAGTTTATGGAATTTGAAGATAATGTACTAACAATGGCAGTAAATCATCTTTTTATTAGCATATGTTTGCAGCACATAATGAATGCGTTCACTGTGAGGAGTTGAACTGGTACAAATACACATTGCACCTTAATCTTTTTTTATTTCTCCTTCCTCTTCCCATCCCCTCTTTCCCTAGATTCCCTTCCCATCAAATCTTAAAGAAAGTATTGCATAAGGTCAGCCCCATTATCATTGGTTTCCTTATCTGCAATTAAATTCCCATCTAAATCCAATCTTTGGTAATTAGGGTTTATCAGCTTTTGAGAAAACATTATTTCTAAACCTGGTTCAAAGGACATCATCTAACAGCTTGTATGTGTGTGTACATATGCGTGGGTATCAAAACTGATGCTGGTGAGTCAAAGATAAATTTATTATAGTTATTCTGATCAATTTTCCCTACATAGATTTTATTTAAAATTAAAATATATTTTCTAACAGTCCCTCATGACCTGTTTATTCTGTTTAATCCATTGTTTTCCATTTCTTCCTTTATTGAAATGCTCATTCATTAAATCTTTTTTTTTTTTTGAAACAGGGTCTCACTATAAGGTTCAGTTTGGCCTTGGGCTCATTTTGTAGACCAGGCTGGTCTCAAATTTGCAACAACCCTCCTGCCTCAGCCTCCCCGGTGCTGGGATTACAGAAGTACATCACCATGCCTGGTTCATTCATTAAATCTTAACAATAAATATTATACAATTACATGACAGGAAATTTTTCCTAGCTACTTTGCTAAACCAGAGGTAGTTTCAAATGAAAGACAATAATATTAAGAGTGGAAAAATAGTAAAGCCACCATTAACTTGGATTTTTCTATGTAGCCTTTAGGGATTTTTTTCTTTTCTCTTTGGATGTAAAAGCAAGAATGAATGAAATGTGTGAGTCTCAGTATCTTGTCAGCGTTTTATTGGAATTTTGTAAGTTTTCTAAAGAGAAAGGAATGATTTTGAACCTCTTTTCCTAAGTTATATTCTTTTAATGATCACATAAAATTATATCATGTATATTTTACTTTTTGAGGACATAGAAAAAATGATAGTTAATAATCTGAGAAATATGAAAACTACAGCCTCCTTTATTATTCCAGTCACAGAGCTAATAAGCAGATAGATTCTATATTGATTCCTGTGCACTGAAAAATCTCTTTTCTTTCAGAACTGGTACACTGAATATTTTACTGTATGCACATTTAAGATAGCTTAAAATTATGGCCCTATGTAAAGAAAAGGGCTAAAAGATTTCAACAGCATATGATTTTTGAAACAATGAAATACTAACGTTTATTTGCTAATTAAATATATTTTTAAAAGTCTTAACTTTCAGCGTGCTGTTTTTCAGCCATTTGGTGTACTAGTACTCATCAAGAGAGAATTTCTGTTCTTCTCGAGCTTTGAACAGGTTACGAGAGAATGCTTTGCAGAAAAGTACAGTACGCATTTCACTTATCTATAGAGAATTCTCTTGTACAAATTTATTGGCAACAAAATGTCTGCCCTGTAATCCCAAACATGTGGATTCAGATCTAACAGTTCACACTGAGAAAATGCTACATCATATCTCCCCATTATTACTAATCAGATTTGATATCCACTACTTACATATATTCAACATTGTGTAATTTTACAGACATCAAGTATTATCCCACAACAAAGTTATTCGACTGAGAGAAAACTTTTCTTAAAAACTGCTTAAACATATCGACATGAAGATAAAATAACAAAGACCCTACCCCACTTCTCCCTCCATCCTACTTTTAACCTCAATTCGTTTTACCCAATTTAGTTTTACCAAAACCAATTTTACCAAAACCAGTTTTACCAATTTTTCCCAATTTAGTTTTACCAAAGTTCAGACTCAAATGAAATATGAAATATTGAATATGCATTGCAGGAGAAAAACATTCATCGGAGTTCGTTGGGGGAAGCAGCAGGAGATGCTTTATATAAACGAGTAAACCCCTAATTTGTCTTTCAGTCGTGAGGGCTGGCTGAGCAGGTACATGGCCTCTCAGACACGGAGGGAAGGGCAGGAGCAGGCTGGGCACCCAGAGGCAGCAGCTGAAGCTTGTCCACAAGTGAGAGGCTCCCTACCGAGAGAAGGGCTGAGCATGCTTGAAAAGCCAGGGCCAAGCCAGGCATGCCGACACACATCTGTAATATGAGCTTTCAGGAGGCTGAGGCAGGAGGATCAGTGAAAGTTCAAGGTCAACCTGGGCTACATAGTGACTTCAAGGACAGCCTGAACTGCATAGCCAGACCCTGTCTCAAGGAAAGTCAAATTAAAAAAATAAAAGTTAAATAAAAGCCAGGGCCACACAGAATATTTTTTTCTATTAAAGTCAACTGATCAGGGTATAATCACAGTCACAAAATTTTATCAAGAAGGGCCTAGATTAGTGTAGCAAAGTGCGTGGATGCCACAGGATGGTCACTCCTCCCACAGACCTCACATCTGTAGGGAAATATTCCTGGTTACCCACTTTGCACATTCTAGAAAGGGAATTCTTGGGACTGGAACTCAGACTATCCAAGTGAACATATTGAAAGCCATCCTACAATGCATAATATTTTCTCAGTAGAAGTTAATCTATCTGCTTCCTAAATGCACACTGCTTGTCATTAACACAGATGAAAAGATAATGGAGAGATACCATGAAATACTAAAAGCCATCTGTCTCCCACTGTCAAACACCAAAACAAAGAATCTTCTTGTGACTATCAATAAATCAGAAATATACAATATGAAGACTTCCTCCCTGACCCTAAATTTCAATAAAAATAAACTTCAGATTTGGTCACAGGTTGAAGATTAAATCTTATTTATAAATCAATATTAAAATATTCTTAGGTTGACACAAATTGTTTCTCACCGAATCAGATAATGTCTATGCAGTGTGTAAATATTGTTTTTCATACCTGCATCCAGTTAACTGACAAAGTAATAATGTTTCTAGTTTTCAAATACTGTGTGCTATAAGACATAGGGTAGAGATTATTAGGAAGATAAAACGAGACACTGGTAACATTGCAAATGATTCCAAATTTCAGGATAAGAAATCTTAACTTTTATAATAAATGCACTATATTAGTTAAGTTACCTATTTTAATGTCTCTGATATTAAGTATGTGCCACTCACCCATTACATGTGTTATGTTTTTATACTTCAACACATTGCCCTGGGCATAACCCTAGATGGTTTTTAATTCTTGACTCTTTGACTTATGGAACAGAAGCTGATTATTTAAAATTCTCTGACATTGTTACCCCGAAACATATATAATGTAATATTTTGCTTTTATCTTAAACAGGTATTAACCACAATAAAAATCCACAATTTCTCAAAAAAAAAGAAAGTGTTTAGAAGCATATTTATAAAATTCACAACTTGAGCAGCTACTTAGGAGGCATACCAAAAAGACTCGCAGAAAATAGTAGCTTTCTATATTCAAGAAAATAAATAAGAAAAATGGTAAATATGATGCTATGAAAGTCATGATTTTGATTAAAATGTTTACCGTCACATTTTTTTCCAGGCAGACTGTAGCTAAATAGCATATCTGCTCTACAATCCTCCCCCAGCCTCTTTGCCTACCACCTACCACACATACTCACACCTTTGTTAATTCTTTTAAAATGTCAGACATGAGGCTTTGCTTTTTATGAAGAAACTGAATGCTCATATTTCAAAACAAAATCAATTTCAAAATAAAAAGAGCACAGTGTAGCAGGGACACAAGGCAATGGTGAGAAAAAGACTGCAGAGAATTTACAGACATTCCTACTTTAACGACCAAGTTCCGTTTCTGCAACTAGGTCATTAAATCAATTGGTAACTAAATGTGAGGGTGTATGTAGTATATAGTATGTACACTACCGTGTTCAGAACAAAGAAACTGTCCAAGGAAACTCCACCTTGGTGACTTTGCTTTTATTTGCATAACTCTTACATGCAGCACTGTAATGTATAACAGCACATAAAACTACAGTACTCTAATTTACAATACAATCAGCAAAAACTACAATGTGGTATGAACAAGGTGTATTTGCCAAACAAACAGACAGTGAGATTCAATAAATCAGAGGTTCAAAACTGTACGAAAAGAAGGTCACTCAACCTAATATTTTAGTCTTCATCAGTGTCATCATTGGAATTATAATTAGGAGACTTAAAAGGTCCAGATAAGGAAGAAGACAAAATAGAAATGGAAGAGCTAGTAGTACGGGTCCTAGGTGTAGCTTTTGAGAAGAAGCTCACTAGTGTGGTCATTTTCTCTGTTGCTTCATAAACTTCACAATAGCATCATAAAAGTTCTCTCCTTTGCTATTCTGCTTTTGTGAACTGTTCAATGTTTGGATCCATAGCCTCTAGTTCTAACACACCTCAATTCAGAACACACCTTCTAATCCCTTCACGGTGAACTTCTTTGATACTTCCTCCATTCTTTCCTCTTCTTCCTCCTCCTCCTAAGTTCCGATGCGTTTCCAACTCTATTAAATCTTCAGTACTTAGCTCTCCCTCCAATATTCCACTAACTTTTCAATATTTTATACTTCAGCCTCCAAATTAAGCACATTAAATTCCACAGTTGTTTCATTTAAGAGATTGATAGTGCTCATCTTTGTCAAATGCTTCTGAGTTATGTGTGCTTCAGTCATAAATCCAAACAGTCATTAAACAGGTAGGTGGTTAAATGAGGAATACCTTTAGTCTCTTTGGAAATGTTAATTTGCTTTTGCATAGGTGAATTTGAATATTATGCAGTAAGAGGGAAATGGAGCAGGTCTCTAAGGGACAGAAGGTATTAATTCATATGCTTTAAAGCTTAATGGCAAATGACTCACCCAGGATTGAGTTGCCCATAAAATAGCAAATTTCTCACCTAGAATGACCCAAGAAGTTTGAGAAAATACAAACGTAAAATAAATGGCATCAGAGACCCACCAAGGCAGCCCAAATTTAAGTGACCAAGGTTCTAGAAAAGAAGAAAAGCATTAAGAGGATCCCTGTATTTGCTATTCCTTTCATTCCCTGGGGGATTTTTCTGGGGAACTAATATTGGTTTAGAGGCCAAATATGTGTTATATTGAACTTGCAATTGTTTCACTGACCTGGGAAGATGTAAGTCAGTACTCAGGTTTCTAACCCATTAGAACCTGAGAGGCCAACATACCAAAGCAAAAGAAAGGTATGCCTGTAATCCCAGGTCTGAAGAGGCTGAGGCAGGAAGATCACAAATATGAAGCCAGCCTAGGTTATATGGTGAGCTCACAGCCAGCCTGGACTACATAGCAATAGGTATTTAAAAAGGAGGAGGTGGGTAGACAGAAAGAGGGAGATAAATAAATTACCATGAAGTTATAAGCACAATTTTCCCACAGGGACTGTGTTGCTATCTAAGTTTCCTCTGCTTTGTTAAGATACCCAGTAGAAAACAGCTGGTAATAAGCTACAAGTCTAAGCAGAAAGCAGTAACAGGCTCCAAATTTCTTTTCTTTTTTTTTTTTTTATTTTAAAGAAACTAAAACAAAACAGAACAGAACAAAGCAGATCAGAACAAAACAATGCAAGTAACACAGGATTTCAAAACAAGACAATAGGAAATCAACAGCGGCTACCATATCTCTTGTTTTGTTCAAAATAGTTGTCCATATCTTCACACACAATGAATTCAAACAAAACAAAATAGTTTAAAACTGATCAAAGCAAAAGAATGAAAGCATTATAGGCTTTCAAAACCAGACATAGGAAAATCAACAGTGGCTACCATAATGTCTCTTGATCTCTTCAAAATAGCTGTCCATACATTCACATATATTGAAATCAAATAATAGAAAACAGAGTAAAACCAATCAAAACAAAGAATAAAAGCATTATTTTACTTCAAAATAAGATGATTGGAAATCGGCAATGGCTATCATAATGCCTCGTTTTCTTCTCAGTAATTGTTGATACCATCCCATGTAGCAAAATCAATTCTTGTAAACTCTTTAGGAGAAGATCTAGGTGTGTATAAGCCTATACATGTACATCTATCCTTTCTGTAGTAGAGAGAAAAACAAAACAAGACAAAATACAAGAAAAACAAGAGACAACAATAATGAAGAGCCCAAAAACCATAACAATATAGGCTTTCAAAATAAGGTGGTAAGAACATAACTAAGGTTGTTATTTTGCATAGTTATCTTCAAAAGAGTTAAGTCTGGAAGTTTCAAAGGGAGAACAATATTAAGAGTTTCAAAGCTATTCAGGAAGAAGGGATTGGACTTCTTGTTAAACCAAAGAAACAAACAAATAAACAAAAAAGATTTTTCTGAAAAGTTCTAGATTATGAACTAGGGAAAACCAGAAGCAATTTAGTGGTCAAAAACTACTGAAACCCAGCTGGTAGCCAACATAAACTATGCAATGAAGATCTAAGTAAAGGGAGTTCAATGGATCAAGGGATCAAACTGCTACCATCTGGAAATGTTGGCTGGGGTTGTGCTACCTCCACACTTCTCATGGGCAGTTCCTCACCAGTGACTGTAAATTTTGATGTTTCTGAAACTAGTCCTCCCCAGGAAGGTATGGGACTTCACCAACAGATGGCTTTGGCTCATGTGCATATTTACTAATAATGGAGAATCTTCCTTAGGCTGCACAGCACTCTAGGATACTTCTACACGTCCTTCATTTCCTCTCCTCCTCTCTTGGGATCACATTTTCTAAGATGCTTCCCCTAACCTTCCTACTTTGTCTTCTTCATCTGTGGTCTGACAGCTTGCCTAGCCTTTCCAGCTCTCATGCCCATTTCCCCTCTCACATGTTTAATAAGGTCCTGGTGTCTGACTCTTGAAGTCTGTGGTCTAACAAAAATGGTACCAGAAGTAACCCAAGGAAACAGGTTTCAGGATGGGGATGTGGAAAATTTAACTGGCTAGTTCACTATCTGCTTAGAAAGCAGCAGAGCCCATCCTAACTGATGAATGATCACCCATGATTCCTGAAATAAAGTTATAGCCTAATTGCCAAATAAAGTTATAGCCCAATTGCCTAATTGCCACTCATGGAAAAATATTTGAGTGGAAGGGAATGCTCTGACAGGTATAGTAATGTAAGCATTTGGAAAAAAATAGAAAGAACAGGAAATAAAATACTTAAAATTGGAGAAGAGTTGGTTGATTATTGTAAGTTTAGAGTGACTCCCTGCAGAAAGACTGAAGGCCATTTCCATGCAATTGGTAGCTATGAAATGCTATCACCCACGTGGGGAGGGCAGATACAGTGCAGTGACAAGCTAAAAACTTAATTGCTGGAATAGTAGTGTTCCAGAAATTTTTGAAAGTTCAACCAAAAAAAAAAAAAAAAAAAAAACAGTTCCATTATGAGAAGGACTCACTTTTAGTGAATGAAGCCTGAGAACCCAGGACATGAGATGGAGACCCTGGATGGGGTTACCTCAAGCCACAGTTTCTGTAACTCCCTGGGAACACTCTGGCTTACAAAGGTAGCTCCTCCTTCTCTGCTGAGAGTTAGCACTTTTGCTAGGACATCAGCTAAAGGAGAAATCTCTCTTCTCTTCTGTGAGGACTCTACTGTGCTCCTTGGAATCTGCACTCCTTTGTATGACTGATAGCTAGGGTTAAATCCCAATGTAACCTCGCCAGGAACATATTCTTCCTGTTGAGAGAGGAAAACATTATCTACTTAAAAATCTGTAGTGAGAATGTAATAGGAAATTCTTTGGGCATTCCTAGGATTGGTTTCTCATGGTGTCTCATCAAGAGACCCAGAATGCATGAATTTATAAGCAAGAATTTATTTATTTAGCTGTACTTTCTCAAGACATAGGGTTTATCTTAGTCCATTGTGCTGCTATAACAAAATACTGGAAACTTGGTAATTTATAGGCAGTATAGCTTTATTTCTCATGAATCTTGAGGCTGGAAAATAAAGAACAAAGTAGTGCAGGATACATACCGGGTGAGTGCTCATTCCTCAGGAATGGCGTTATAAGGTGTCCTCCTATAGTCCATTAATTTTAGTTCTCCTATGTTTAAAAAGACTTTGACTTGCTGGATTGTTACCTACCTCCGGGACTCTCAACCATTTGAGACTGTAATCTGACCATGTCGCCTGCCTTTCTCCACTTGCTAAATTCATTTATAAGGCCCTTAGGACAAAAGGCTCAGTCACCCTGAAACTCCAGATGTCCCAGTGAAGTTTTCCTTCATCTTTTTTACTGTAAATGAACAATGTCCCAACCCTGAGGGCATAAATTCCATTGGGCCCATAAGCAGGATGCTCAATTTTCTGCCAGGGACCTGTACCCCAGGTGTGTATGCTGGTAGGTGTTCCCACACTTACATTTCCTCTCTATTCTCCCTTTGTCTTCCCTGAATCCACCAGGTTAGTATATCAGGTCATCAGAATATGCAACCTGATTCCTTTCTTATTCCTAAATCCTTTCCAATGATTTCCCCATTTCTCTGTTCTTACCAAAATAAAATATTGCATATTTATTTTTGCCTTCAATTTTTCTCTTCTTGCTCTCTATTTAAGTCAATCCATTCAGGATTTTTGGTGCCGTGTCTCCAATGAAACAGCTCTTGTCTTTTGATGAGTTCTCTGTTCTCTTCTCCCTTGAACTTTAAGCAACATTTAGCACTGCTGAGCAATCTTCCTTATAACACTTTTATCACTTGTTGAATCTTCCTTATCTAAACCTTATATCAAGCCCTTCCCATCTCAGTAAATGGCAGTGCAATATTTCCAGTTGCTCAAGCCAAGAAGCTCTATGTCTTTTTTTTTTTCAAATCTCTTTCATAATCATCTGTATCGAGTTCCTCAAAAACTCTTAGAAATCCTTCTTCAAATGTATATTCAGAATATGGGCACTTTGGACCATTTTACTGCTAACATCTTAATAAGCTACTGCTATTTCTCACCTGGCTCACTTTAATAGTTTCCAACATGCCCCTTAGTCAATTGATAAAACAGTAAGTAGTGAGAGTAATTCTTACAAATCACAATTTAAATCATTCATTTTTCTGCTCACAAAAGGTTTCCCATGCTGAGAAAATTCTGAGTGCTTACAGTCATATTATACTCTTCGTATCTCTCTGCTTTTGTGTGTTTTATTAGTCAGCTTTCCAATGAAATACTTGATGCAGGCTACTTATGAAGAAAAGCAAATTTGTTTAGCTCACCATTTTGGAAGCATAAGGGCATGGCACTTGTATCAGCTCAGTTCTGCTGAGGGCTTCCCAGAGAATGGCAGATGGTAGGGTGAATGAGGGAGCAAGCTAGTGATTATACCTCAAAGCAGGAGCAGAAAGAACAGGCCCTTTAGTTACAGGCTTGCTCCTTTAGTTACAACTCTCATTAGAGAACTACCTCATGAGCTTAGATCCCAAAATGCAGGGGTCTCCCAAAGGTCCTACCACTTCCCAGTCGTATGCACTGAACACAATGTGTCCTTGGGGGACACTCAATGTATGGTATAACCCACTGAGTGTATCACGTTTCCTCTCCCAATACCAGCCTTCTTCCTTTTCTGCAACAGCTCAAGCATATTCTGGTCTCAGCACTAGGCACATACTGGTCCACTTTCAAAAATGTCCCAACATCCACATCTCTCTTGCCTCCTTCATAACCCTTACATATGAGCACTTGGGGCCTCTTAAAAGTGTACATAGGTACACGCGCATGCACGCACATACTCACACGCACACATACACACACCATACCTTGCTTTCTTTCCTTGTTATCATCATTTGAAATGGTTTATGTTTGTTTACTTCCTCATTCTTGTCACATTGGGTATGTGATGCATAAGAGAAGCTGGTATGGTTTGGATATTTAACACCTCCCAAAGGCCCAGATGTGCAAAGTTTAGTCACCAGCTTGGCCCTATAGAAGACGGTGAAAACTACAAGTGGGCCCTAGTGGGAGGTATTAGGTCATTATGAGAAGGCAATAAAAGGGGATTCTGGGACTGGAGGTGAGGTGAGGTGAATGACTCTGCTCTGCCACACACTCCTGTGTGAACTGCTGCCTCACCACATCAAAGGCAACGGGGATACAGGATCACAGGCTGAAGCCTCTAGAATTCTGAGTCCAAACTTTATAAAATACTTATTTCGGTTATCTGTGTCAGTGTTAGAGAGCTGACTACCACAGAAACACTTTTCTCTATTTTGTTTACTGCTGTATCTCCTGTATTGAGAACCATGATTAACACATTGTTTACATATTGATTACGACAGTTAACAACTCCTTAGGAACATAAGGCTGTTTCCACTGTATCTAAGGGACACATGTATACCATTTATACACCTAGCCGATTTTTTAAGAGCACAGATGAGCTTCATAGTATGTATGTATTTAAATTAAAAACTATATCTCAGGCCATATTTTCAATGAAGCCTTTTGAGACACAAGTATGTGTGTTTGTGTATGTGTCTGTCTGTCTGTCTGTCTGTCTCTCTGTCTGTCTGTCTCTTATTAGTGGATCCCATACACAAAGCTGGGAATTTACACCTTTATAATTTTATCTACAAACAAATATTTTCTATTCTCCATTATATGTTGGTCCCCCTTAACAAGGCTTTTGTGCTTGGTTGGTTTTGTGTTTTATTTTGTTTTTGAGACTGAGAATTGAACTCAGCACTGGGTCACATGCTCAGAATTTTAAAATCTTATTTAGATATGGGTTCTCACTAAGTTACCCAGGCTGGCCTAGAACAAATGATCATCATGCCTCAGCCTCCCAAGTGGTTGGGAAGAAAGGAACAAGGTTTCTCTTGACCCACAAATGTCAAATTATTCTTTAGTCATTCAGCAAATATTCATTGGATTCTCATTATTTTCCACGTACTACATTAGATGCTGAGAATATGGGATTCTGATACTTAAAACTTAAAATTGTGTTTTCCTTCACAGTGTACAATAGTAGTACCTTTCACCTATGGCCTTAAAAATAGCAACTAAAATAATGTGGTTATTTGTGGAAATCCTGATAGATGCATCATTGACCTTAACTACTTTAGATCCATCCCAAAATTAACCCTCAAAAACAGGTGATGTAAACGGTACACTGCTTTAGCACAATAGACCTGAATTCTGCTCCATACAATAGATTATCCTTGGCAAATAGGTCAGAGGATCTCTGTTTTCTCGTTTCTTCTATAACAAAAAGTTAACAATCTCAATTAAAGTCAGGAATTTCTAGTGAGGACAAAAGCATAATTGACACATGCTTTGAGAAACCACCCACCGTTTATACTACATGTGATAGATCTTTCTTTTTCAATGCAGACACAGCATGGTATGATATGGTAGAAAATAACTTTTGGAAGGAGACAAAGTAGGGGTCGAGTCCTATACCTGGGACAGAGCAGCTGGTGGAAACAATTCCATGTAATTTATAAAGTAAATGGGAGAATTAGAATGAGTTGGTATGAAAAGCTCAAAATATAATGCAGGATCAGGTACAAAGTAGACACCATTGTCAGTGACTGTGTATACTGGTAATATTTTGATACCTGTCCAATAAAATTGCTCTTTTTTCATATTTAATATAGTTCAATGTCTTAGTCTGCAAAATGGGAAATATACTTCCCAAATTCCACGGAAAATACTACATTTACTGAGTAGCTTGCAATCTCCAAGCAAACTCACAGTTTCCACCTCCTTGAGGTCAAGACCTCGACATCTTCATTAGATTTCTGAATGGTCTACTCTGAAGACAAACACAGAAAACTCACACTAGGAGAAGTTCTTTGGGACAGGAGGAAAGGAAGAGTGATGAGGTAATATGAACTATAAAGCAAACCAGGCAACAGGCCAAGGCAAAGAAAGCACGGGGACAATCAGCTCTCACGTACCCACAGCGTCCAGCTCCTTTCAAAGGGCATCAGTGACTGAACACTCCTCTCTGGCAATGTTTAAAAGTCAAAGCTACACCAGCCCCCTCTCCTCAAGTGCCACTAGAGGACATCTATTCACAGCTCCCCGCTGGCCTCAGATCACTGGCTCCGCTGACATCATTGTAGTCACATGGTGGAGATGTTTACAGTTTGTGGAAATTTCACTTTGATTGTACATTAATCTAATGTCAAGGCTATTCTCCTGAGTGAATGGAGGAATGGTGAAATGTTCGAGTCATCTGATCACAGCTGTGTTGCAAAGATTTCACGTCTTCACATTAAGATCCCCAACCTAAGGGGGAATCTCTCCTTCCTGTCATCTCAAGTATGCTCGATCTTCTAAGTACTAAACGTCAGCCTTATATTATAACAGCTAGAAATTAGCAAATGCTTTGGCACATTCTGAAGCTGTGTCCTGACACTATTGCGTAACTCGCCTCTCCTCCAGCAGTTCCTTATCCATTTTAGGTGACCTTCCATTGACCTGTAGTTCTTTCTTCTTTCCTAGAGATATATCATTTGGTCTATGTTTTAATACAAAATGCTTCAGCATATAATATATTATGGACCAAATGACAGATTCAATTGCATTGTCTGGGAGAGCATCTCATAAATTTCATGGCACTTCATTTAAAAATGTGATTTTATATTGCAAGCTTAAAAAAGTGAAACTTCAATCTGCTTCCTTAAAATTCTATGAATATGACAACATACAAAGAGGAGCAGAATAGATGCTATTTACTCAATAAGATTTTTATATTATTGGTATAGTGAATTTCTATGATTTCTATGATTTTATGTCACCTGTGTACCTGTTTTGAATCTAAACTGGACTTTCTCCGGGCTCAGCCATCCTTCACGCAGATTTGAGTTCGATGCCTCCTCCCAATTCCATGACATGGCCAATCCAGACATTGCTGCCGTATGCAACCCCTGGTTACCCCTCATCTATGAACCAGCTAGATAGGGCCTACCAGAATGGCCCACTCACCCACACAGCCCACGGGGACCATGCAGATAGGTCATGGTGACCACCTCTCAGTCATGGCCTGACCTCCTAGAACTGCCTGCTTTCTTTATGCATTATAATTAAAAGCCTCTGTGGGAAGCCTGTGTGGAAAATTCCCTGGCCTCCCCAACGTCCATGTACATGACTGCAGGGTGTGCGCCATGAACTACCATCCCCAGACTCTATAAGTGACAAAATTTTACTTCCGTCTTATGTCTCTCCTATTAATGGAAAAGGTTCTTGCCATCTTAGAAATCCTAAGTTTAAAACAATTGATTTTTAATTATTGAGAAGAGATGGTCCATCCCTGGATCAAGGCATCAAACACTGGGAACTTTCAATTAATAATACCTGGCCCTTGACATTTACAATACAGTTCAATTGGTAAGTTCGGTATTTAAATTTGGTCTTGTTCTTTGCCTGTTACTTTATTTTTTTTTCCCACAGGCCAGCTGTTTGCTGCCAGGCAAACTTACTTATTTTTGTTGACTGATTCAGTTAGGCAAATAGGTTTCTTCTCTCCTGTCTGTCTCCCCTCTCTTGTCCTGTTTTCCTGAAGCCTGTACATTTTAGAGCCCACCTGACCTTTGAGTAGACCAACGTTTCCTTCAGAATCATGGTTCCTTTACCTCTGTAGAGTTTCAAATCCGACAATATATTCTTTGGCTGAGACTAAATTTGCTAAAAGGCTATCTTATTATGAAATGTTTTGCCCCTAGAGCAAAAGAACTGTGATTTTTATACCCAATGTAGAGGCAAAGGAACTAGGGATACTTTTCCCTGCTAGTTCCAAAAAAAGAAGGTTTGGGGTCTCAGGATTTCTTTTGAGTCCTCTGATGGCACACACACTGCTCGTGGCCCAAGGTGCTCACACACTCAGGGAGCGCTCCAGCCTCCTTTTACACTAATTCCTTCCAGAGCTGGCTCCAGTGTGACTCATCACACTGCAAACCTACTGCTCCTGGCTCCTCCTGCCAAATGTGGAGGGCATGTCTTTCCCATTGGATTCCTGCCATCCCTTTCATACATCTGACGCAGTCCACTTTCCCATTGTTTTTGGACATCAGATTGTGCGAAATTTCAGCCCTGTGCGGGGCGGGGGGAGAGGGACAAAAATAGGGCACAATCTCCAACCCTGAAACGTGATGATCCTGAGGTGCCTTTAAAAATCCTGGGGTGCATTTTGGTCATGAAGATCTTTTTTTTTATTTGAACTGAGAGGTTGGCTTAGTTCTGTTTTTGTGTGTTACTTTTTGGTTGTTTTCTGCTATTGGTGGTAAGGTGTTATAAAACTTCATAGGATATGGAAAAATAGGGGGATGAGAAGAGACAGAAATATAATCAGACATGCTGAAGCAGCAAGAAAATCCTAATAAAAACTTTAAAAATGAGCACTTTTAATTAAGATACTTTCTGAAGAGACATGAGACCTCACAAGAGAGTTTATGGCAACAGAAATATTCGTCACATCCTGGGTCTGCCTGGACTTTCCCCCCATTAATTACTCCTCTCTTCTCAGAACTGTAAACGTTTTCTTCCCACCAGCACCTTTCTCTCAGCCTATAAATGTGCTCCAGCCTTCTGCATAAATACTTCCTCCACTCTGCCTCTCTTTGAGCTGCTGTGCCTTCTCCTTTTTAATTTTTTAAAAGTAGCTCAGCTTCTAGATCAAGGAGTCTACATGAATCGTTTCCCCTTCCTCATGTTTATTTTTCTCCCTTATTGATTAAAATTCTATCCCCCGTCCTCCAGCCCTATGTTATTGCTAAACCAAAGTGACCTTGTAGATGGCTAATTTGAAAATATTGGTCAATATTACTGGGTGTAAGTGATTACAGACTCATGAAGCTGAGTTTTAAACTGACAGAAAGGTTACTGCTATGGTTGTGGTTATTATTCATACTTAGCTCAGTTACCTTTAAAAATTCATAGCTTTGGGGCTGGGGATTTAGCTCAGCAGCATAAGTGCCTGCCTTGCAAGCAGGCAGTCATAAGTTCGATCCCCAGTACCAATTAAAAAAAATTCATAGCTTGGGTTGCACCTCAGGTACCGCTGAACTAGGACCTATTGTTCCTCTCCTGACTCTGCTTTCATCTTTTTGGTTGTTCTCTGTTGGCCAGTTTATGCTTCTTACTGATAAAAGTTAGCAAGGATCACTGTATTTGCACTCTTAAAGCTATAAATCCATCAGAAAAAAATAAAAAGCTGTTTTGATCATGTCTCCCATGTAAAACTGCTGACCCCGGTTCCATGTTCAAGGGGTTTGGTCACTCTGACTGACTAGGCCTGTGTCATGTAGTCTTTGAAAGCAGACGTGGCTTTGGATTTTAGCTCCAATAATGTTTATTAGTAGCAATAATATAATTACACTTACTGTCCTCTACCTTATAGCCAACAACCCTGTTCCTTATAACAACCCTGCAAGTTACACCTGAAGCATTATGAAGATGATAGAAGTTTAGAAGACTTAAGCAACTGGACTATTAAAATTAATAAAGAAAAAGATGGAAACCTAAGTTTGGCCTTAAAACTGTGTTCTTTTCAGCATTTCATGCTAAGAGTATATATTAACTACTCATCACAGAACTAGTATACATGCTACACTAATGCTAGTTCCTTTTCTGTCCTCTATATATATATGTATGCTTGATCCTATCATAACATAAATTCCCCTACCCACCTCATAACTGGTTCCCCTTACACACAGTGGTTTAAGTGGTTTTTATTCTCACTACTCTTCCCAAGTTAATCATAAAATGTCCTTCTTCCAACATGCTACATTTCCTTGTTTATCTGAAATTTTATTTACAAAATGTACTTATTGCAGGGTACAGTGGTGCATGCCTGTAATCTCAGTAGTTGGGATTCTGAGGCAGGAGGATTTCTGCAAATTCGAGGCCAGCCTGGGCTACAAAATGAGTTCAAGTCCAGCCTGAACTGCATAATGAGAACTTGTCTTAAAAAGACATGAGAAGAAGAAGAAGAAGAAGAAGAAGAAGAAGAAGAAGAAGAAGAAAGAAAGAAAAAGAAAATGTATTTTTTCCATCCAGTTTCTCTGTCCCAATAACATTACTCATTTTTCAAGCATTTATTTATTTTCAAACATTTATTTTCTTCTCAGTTTCATCCAAAGTTCATACCTACCTCCACTATGGAACTTTATATTGTAAAATTTCTATGTATTCTCTCCACAATCTCATGAAATTTTTAAGTTAAGTCCATGGATCAGGTCATTATCTTTTCATTTCCTCAAGGGTACAGTGCAGGTGCCCCATACCTGTTTGTGGAATGAATAAATGCACAAACAAAAATGAATTCCTTTTGTCAAATTGGTCTACCATCTCTTTCTTAGCAGCATCACCAACAAAGAATTGAAAGCGTAAGATAAAAGGAAGAAGCAAAAAGGAGAGGAAAAAAGGAAAGAAAAGGACAAGACAGGGCTCAAAAGACCCCATGCCATAAAGAAAAACTACAGTAAAATTTTTTTCTTGTATTTTACATAAATAAATGATCATTAATCTATAGCCAGCAGTTAAAAGGAAGAAGAGCATTTTGGTTACATGGCCACTCATCATGATGGGCATAGGAGGAAAAATTCTTAATATCACCTTTTCTCTTTCCACTCAATGAATGTTGATACTATTGTTTTTATTTTTAAGAGAAAAAAACAATAAAAACAATGATACAGAATTTCATAACAAGATAATAGAAAATGAACAATGGCTAATGTATTATACATTGTTATCTTCAAAGTAGTTGCTCAGATTACAAGATATAAGCTTGAAAACCTGAGCAAATAGGCACAAACCATTCTTTGCAATGAACTAAAAGAAATTAGTAGTATAATTATCTTAGTTACTGTATATATATATATATTCCCTTTCTTTTCTCTTCGTTTTCTCCTTTCCCTTATCCCAGTTGTTCTTTTCTTTTGAGGACTTTCTTTTCCTTCACAATACCCATGGTAGATTTTGAATCTCATTTACTCCTGCAATTTCTTATACTAGAAAGACAATACAATGTTTATATATGCAATTTTGATTTATTTTACTTATGAACATGGTCTCTGGTTGCACCGATTTACCTATAAAAGCCTCACATTTATCCTTTATACCTGGGGACCTGGGTAGTACTCCAGTGTATAAAAATACCACATCTTTTATATCCATTTCTTGGTTGATGGGCATTTGGGTTGTTTCCAAAATTTAGCTGTTAAATATTGTGCAACTATAAACATGGGTGCACATATACTGCTTTGGTATGATGTTTTTAATTCTTTGGGAATATACCCAGAAGGTGAATAGCTGGACTGAATGGGACCTATTGTCCTAGTTTATTGAGGAATCTCCACACTGATTTCTATAGTGCTTGCACAATGGTCACACTAACAGTGAAGAACGTTCTTTTTTTTCCCCCACAGACCCACCAGCATTTGTTATTGGCTGATTTCTTGAAGATGACTAATGATGTTCAACATTTTTTCATCTACTTATTTGCCATTTGTATTTCTTCATCTGAGAAGTGTTTATTCATCTCAGATGCCCATTTTTGGATCAGGTCTTTGAATTGGGGGGGTCTGATTTTTTTTCTATTTTTTATGTTATAGATTGAAGTCTTCTGTCTGAGAGACAGTTGGTTATATTTTTTCCCACTCTGAGTTTCCTTTTCATTCTGTTGGTGATTTCTTTTGACATGTGAAAACTTTACAATAAGATGCAATCCCAATTGTTGATTCCTTAAAGCACTTCCCACACAGTTTGGTTTTTGTTCATGAACTCTGCCTACCCCTATGTCTTTGAGATTTCTACCTATTTTCTCTTCCACTAAATTTAGTGTATACAAAGAAACTCAGCTACCTTAACTTTGATGAAGATGCCAATCACATTCACTAGAAAAAAGCCTTTTTAATAAATGGTGCTGGAAAAACTGGCTTTCCACATGCTGAAGACTAAAACTAGACCCATGTCTATCACCATGCACTAAAGTCAAAATGAATCAAAGATCTAAATCTGAAGATACCACTGTCTGAATAGTGATCTCTTTGTGCTCATTCCTCTATCTGCATCGTTATCACTACTGCTTTAGTCCAGACCTTCATCTTTGCCAAGATGATTGCAAAGATCTGGTTCTTGCTTCATTTCACCTGAACCTCTCTAATTCATTTTCCACTGCCTACCAGCAAGGCACTACTAAACAAAAAGTTTTTCTATAGCTTTGAATTGTTGCTAGCAGAAAGTCCAGATTTCTACAGTGACGCAGGTCTTCTACATTGCCTTCATTTGCTTCTCTGGTGCCTTTCTCCTACCATTGCCACAGTCACGTCTCCTGCTCCAGCCTGACGGAAATGCTTTGTTCCATTCTGTGCACTCTCCTTCGTTTTGAGTCTCTTTACTTTTGCTTGTGTTGTTGCCTCTACTACAAACATGCTTTTTTCCTTTGTCTATCTGGCAACTCCAAGCTCATAATCATCTAAACCGTTCTTTTATCCTGGAAGCCTCCTCACACCACCTCCAAATGCTCAAATGCTTCTTTATGTTTTCATAGATGAGCATACTTTTATGAAAAAACCCACAATGCTTTATTTCTTATATTTATTCCACCTCTTCCACTGGATAATAAATCTCTTGATAGAAGGGAATGTGTCTTATTCATCTCTTGTTCCCTGGCACCTAGCCCAGGGTCCAGAACATAAATATTTAATGATTGGGCTCAAACGAAGGAAAAGACAGAAAGAATTACATCTAAGTTCAATTTGTTTCAGGCCTCTGAGAAACAAATCCCTAAAGAGGGAAATTTCTGACCAAATAAAGCAGAGGAGTCTTCTGTCTATACCAAAATTACTTTTGCCAACAGAAAGATTTGTTGCAACACAGTGAAATTTATATATGCATAAATTATTTGGCCCTTTTACATGCAAGATTTTAATTCTCTCAGCAATAGCCTTTCCTCAAGCTGACTTAAAAATATATCTCTAATTGCTAGAGAGAGACATCCAAGAAGTTTACTTTCTTATTCTGTGGACCAATAAAAAGAGAAGTTAAATAAAATAATTATTTTTGTTTTATATGCATTTCTTCCCTTAATGGTTGACTTGATAATAAATGACAAATATAAACATATCGGAAGTATTTTATGTCTTTATTTATGTTTCACTATTTCTTCAAGTTATATTTGGTACTTATAACTAGCACAAACTCATTAAATGAAACTTCTCTTTGTCAGTTTTTTCTCTCTTCCTTCTTTTTTTGCCAAAACTTTTCAAACAATTTCCATAATAAATTGCAGTTCTGCCCAACAAGGGTCTTTTTTACACTTTGCTATCAATTAACTTTTGCAACTCTACTCTGCTGAAATTATATTTTTAAAACTAATCTAAAACCTTTAAAAGCATTTACAAATTCTGAAGATTTCATCTTCATTTTAACATCTGATAAACTGATACTACTTTCCTGGTTGAAAAAAAGCCACTAGTCAGCAAAGTGCCTATGAGGACTGATTTTATTTCTCCTGGCCGGAAGAATTTGATTTTTATTACTGATGTTAAAATTTCAGGAACCAAAGAGATGAAGAATTGAAGGACCAGTCCACAAGAAAATAGAGTCCCTCCTGAGATTCTGGACTCTGAAGCATTAATATTTCTCCCCAGATTTGTGGGGACAGAGAGCTATTATGCTGAACTCTTTACTTTCTTTTATTCTGCTCTGTCTTTTTTTTATGATGAAAGATTATGAGAAAACTATGTAAATTCATGGTTTCTCTTTTGAAAGGTAGACTTAATCACAATTTATAAATCAAATGACAATTATAGTATTTTAAAAAATATCCTCCCACAGATTGGCTTTTGAACAGTACTGCAGTAAACATGGGAATGCAGGTGACACATACTTGTTTCATTACCTTTGGTTTTGTTTAGCCATTAGTGAAATTTCTGGGTTACGTGTTAATTCTACTGAAACTTTTTGAGGCATTTTTATACTGCTTTCCATAATGGCTCCACCTATTTACCTATCTGTCTATTTAAATCTATTGCCCACTTCTAATCAGGAATTCTGTTTTTTACCATTAAGTTTTGGAGTTCCTTATGTACCATAGATATGAACTTCTTGCCACGTGTACAGTTTATAAATATCTTATAAATAAATTGCCTCTGCATTGTATTGACTATTTATTGTACTGTGCAAAAAGAGTTTGGTACAATTCCATTTGTCTGTTTCTGGCTTTGTTTCCTGTGTTTTGGGGTGATATTCAAAAATCCTTGCCTGTTCCAGTGTCCTGAAGCATCTCCCCTATGTTTTCTTCTAGTAGTTTCATACCTCATATATTAAGTTTTCACACATTTTTTATTGATTTTTATAACTGGTGAAGGATAGGGACTCCTTTTATGTAAATTTAAATTTGTTTTATAGATTGCCATATATTTTTGAGTGGAAATCCTCTGAGACAAAGCATGTATAATCTATGTATCTAAATATATATTAAATGCATAATGTATTATTCATGGGTCAGTAGTCATCAAACACATACTTAAAAACTAAATTTTCTGGAGTAATTTCCTAAATGATCCAAATATATATAATATCTATGTTATATATTAGATTTCTCTCTCTTTACCTACCTATATCTAAATAGAGATGGGTATAAATGTTTATGTAAGGCAAAATAGTCTTGGGAGTTTATAAATAGTTATATCCAAAATATATATCTAAAATATCTCAAATATTATGTGACTTCAAGTAGTGTAGAATACACACAAAAAATTCAAAGTAAAACATTAGAAACACTTTCTCTTCTACTAAAATTACTAACATATATTCGGTTTGATTTTCTAAATCATAAAAGTAATATCCCTTATTTTCTGTTTTTTAATCTACCAAAACATTAGTGAAGTATCATAAACTATCTGTTAAACAGAAGATTTGGTATTACAAAGACCAAAAAGCCCAGTTAAACGGAATCTAAACCTTTGGAAACCGTATTTATGTCAAACTGATTTACCACTAGGCTTTCTACGCCCTTATCTCTCAGATCTTCTCTGGCAAGGCAGGTCTTTGATTTAAGCCTGCTAGTTGTAAAGTAGTCCTGGGATTCCTTTTAAAAGTGCTTCCAGAACATTGTTAATCTTAAAATTTACTCTTCTCTTCATTTGGCTTCAATGTGCAAATACTAACAAAAGAGGCTGCTTCACACTAGACAATCTTGGTTTGACACTCTTCTCTGTAAACTTGAGGACAAATAAGTAATTGTGTGCTCAAAATTTACACATTGAAAGAAAAAAAACAGGAGCAGGAGGAATTATCTATGTGAAATTAGACGTAAATCTCACATAGAATCATGGATGGTTTCCTGTGAAAATCCACTTCTAAAATGAAGGTAACAAGAGCACAGGAATCTACACATTTATATGAATGCCTACTGAGAGGACACATACCTAATTCAGGTTTAAAGGAACCATGGGAAACAGTTTACAGGCGCCTGAGTGAAGGTAATAGATACAGCAGTTTATTATTTTGGAACAGGTAGCACATTACCTGAAATTGCAGTGTTTTCATGATTTCAGAAAAGACAAACTACACCCTATGTGTGTCATGGTGTCTTGGAGCGAAGCCAAAATACACAGTACTGGAGTGCTGAGGGTTAAATCATCACATACTATCACCCCAAACAACACAGCAATTCAAGTTATTTTCCCTGAAAGCAACTTAGGAAAAGAAAAAACACTCAAGTGAAGTTGGCCAGAACAAGTTCATCATTGTTTTTAGAAAAGTAAAAACGTGTGATTTTAGCTTTTAAAAGAACTCTGAAGTGTATGATGTAAACAAATTCAGGGTCTAATTATTAAAAGTTAGTTTCCTTACCAATGGGTTATCGAGATGCTTTAGAGGTAGGTTTTTGACCATGTATTTCAAATGTTTACTTCTAAATTAGCAAAAGAAACACAAGGAATCATCTAAGTTAGGTAATCTTTAACTCCCAAAAGCTAAATGATAAAACACAATTTAGTTTCTTCAATGCTCTATAAGTTTGAATTTATCCTTAAGTAAAAGTCAGTCTTGCTCAGAAAGTCTGAGAAATTTTGGCTTAATAACTATTTTTTAAGTTCATTAACAGGGAGTAACTGGAACACACTACAAATGGCTGGTGGTAATCAAATAAAGGGAACCATTAAAATTAATTGTACCCAGAATACTGAGGAATTTTGTTATTCATCTGTGAAACCCCCTTTTATACAACTACATCCATAATCATTTAAGCTCACAACTATCCAAACCAAAAATGGACAAATATTTTCACCCTGTATTAAGTGGTATTTTAAAGGCCTGGATATTCAGATAATGAAGTGAGAAACATTTACTGTCATACCAGGGTGGTGATATAAAAATAAGAATAACCTCTGACTAAAAAATACAAAGAGATTAGTTAATGCAAAGCGATGGTTATTTACTGCACAAAAGGTAAAATTTAACATTACCTTACAGGATCCTATAGTCTCTATTTCTCTTGAAATGTATAATACAAGCATTTTTAGAGAGGCTTTAATCTTTTCAAGTGTATCATGCCATAATATTTGAATAATGTTGTACATTGCATAATGAAGTACAGTATTCTACTCCAACTGCTGAAACTATGCCTCTAACAGAATTATATGTTATAAATATTTATTGAAATCAATTTGAGTACAATATTTAACTACTTTAAACTAATTAGTTGTTATGTAATATTAATTCCACTTACCTTAATTCTTCAGAAAAAAATTATAATAAAACAACTAGACAGAAGGCTATACAAATATATTGGTTTTTTAAGAACTGAATACCAGTCCACGTGGCCATAACTCTAGGCTTTGACCTTTGAGATGTCACATACTGTTTATTAGGGAATTTTTGTGTGATGAGTTCTAAATGTGAAAATGCTCTTTTTTCTTTTACATTGCTTGAACTGCAAAACAGATAAGAAGTGTGCTTCAATCCAATGGTAATAAAATGCAAATAGAACACAATAATTTGATGTATTTTAGGATCTAGACAGCAAAAATATTTATGTTTATTTTCTGTGCCTTTTGGCAGTTACATTTTAAGTATTGATAAAATATTTAGCAATCTTGTTACATGTGGCATATATATTTTGAAAAGCTCTGTTTCATGATCCTTCAGTACAGGAAAATATTAAAATCTAAATTATTAGAGTACAATTAGAAATTCAATAATTCAAAGAAATAGGCATTATATTTCTAGATTTGCCTTTGTTGATGGCTAATTGTGAACCTGAAAAAGTTGTGAAACCATTACATTTCTAGGTTCTTTAACTTTATTATATATACGATGTAAAGATAAATATATATTTAGTGTGTTAAGAGTCTCATAAGAAATGAACCACATACACTGCTATAGAAATCCAGTCTAAGAAAATGGTTTTTCTATTTGGATAGAAATAGACTGACAGAAATATTTTTCAAATAATGAGTATAATTCCCAAAGTATATATTTTAACTGAATTGGATACATTACTAGGGAAATTTAGAGAAAGATTAAGGTTTCAATATTGATGCCATAATCTTTCTTATTTTATTTAAGGATAGTCAATATAAATAAAGAATATAGAAGAACAAATACCTATACTCTGACAATTAAAAAAAATCACTGAGTAAAATTAAAGAAGACCTAAGTAATTTAATATATTTTGTGAATGAATAAGAAGGCTTGATATTAAGATATAAGTTCTAATCAAATTGATCTGTAATTCTAAATATTCATATAAAATCTAAACTGGATTTCCTTTTTGATAGGATATAATAAATATTATAAATTCACATTAAAATATAAAGGAAATATAGTAGCCAGAACAAATTTGAAGAACAAAATTAGATGATTAATACAACCTGATTAAATTTTATAATAAAGCTATAATAATCTAAGCTAATGTTGCTGGATGTCAAAGTTGATAGATCACTGGAACAAAATAGGGCATCCAAAAATCACTCATTTCTATAAACAAATGACTTTTTATGATTCTAAATTGCAATTCAGTGTTGAAAGGACAGGTTTTCCAACTCATGTTCAAACAATTGGAAATCTACATGCAAGAAAATGAACTTAGAGCCATACTTCATAGTATGTATAAAAGTTAATTCAAATTGGATCAAAGATGTAAATGTAAAACCCAAAATGAAAAACACTTCTAATGAAAAACACTTCTAAAGAAAAAACACAACAGAAAATTTTTATGAGCTTGAGTTGTCAAAGATTTCTTAGCTCACCAAAAGCAAGATCCATATAAGAAAAATTGACAAATTGGACTTAAACTTAAGAATGTCTTCTCTAAAAGGATACTTTCAGAATAATGAAGAGCAAGCACAATGGGAGAAAATATTTGCAAAGTGTGTTTCTGTAAAGGGCATATCCAGAAATATAAAGAATTCTCAAACTGGAATAAAGAGAATAAACTAGTAAAAAATGAGGCAAAGATTTGAACATACACTTCTCCAAAGAAGAAGTAATGAATAGAGTGGAGTAGGCTGAATAACGACTTTCCCAAATGTATCCAAACTCTGCTGTCTAAAACCTGTGTGCCGTAGTTTGGATATCAAATGTCTCTCAAAGGCCCCTCAAAGGCTTAGTGACCAGCTGGCGACCTGAGGGAAGTAGTAGAAGCTTTAAAAGGTTGGGCTGAGTGAGCTTCTTGAGGTTACTGGGGATGTGTCCTCACAGAAAACTGTGGACACTTGGTTTCCTCTCTCACTCTCACTCTCACTCTCACTCTCACTCTCACTCTCACTCTCACTTCTTGATTAAGTGATGAGCATTTTACTTTGCCTCAGAGGCCTGACACAATGTGCTCTCCTTCTACAAGCAAGAACTGAAGGCGCCAAGCAATCATGGGCCCAAACCTCCAAAACATGAGCCTAAATAAAGTTCTTTTTCCTTTTTCTTTTTCTTTTTTCTGTAATTTATCTCAGGTATTTGCGGGATTTTTTTGTTTTGGTTTGGTTTTGGGGTGTAAGGGTATTTTGTCTTTGTTTTTGAGATAGGGTTTCACTATGTAGTTCAGGTTGACCTTGAATTCACTATGAATTCCAGGCTGGCCTTGAACTTATAACAGCCTCCCAAGGCCTGAAATTACAAGCACACACCACTATGCCCTACAAGTATTTGTTGTAGTTATGAAAATCTGAGCAATATACTGTAAAAGCTACTTTCTTTGGCAAAAGCTAATTAGACATAAGTAAATTAATGATTTCAAGATAGGAAGATTATTTTGAGTTATCTGAGCAGACTCTAAATACAGCCACACATTCCTTGGAAGATATATACAGGGACATCTTTGACCAAGGAAGAGAAGAAAGTTATATTACAAATGAAGATGCAGGAAAAACAGATGTCCCACTATTGGCTGTTAAGATGGAGAAAGAAACCATAAACCAAATATTAGGAACACAGCTCTAAAAGCTACAACAAACAAACAAAAACCAGGGAATTAGGTTCTTATCTGGAACCTGTGGAGGAGTACAGTACCACAACACTGCTATCAGTGAAAATAATTTCAGGCATTTGACTCCAGAATTGGGAGAAAACAACTTTCTGATTTTTCAAGTCATCGAACTTGTGATAGTTTATTACAGCAAATACAGGAAACTAATACAGATGACTAAAAGGCACAAGAAATGATGTTCAGCATCATTAATCATGAGGGAAATGTAAATTCAAACCATAATAAAGTACTACTAAATACCTCTTAAAATGGGTAATATTGCTAGGAGTAGGGAGTAGGTAATGAATAAATCAACCAGTAATGAATAAACCAACTGTTTGGCAAACAATTTAGTAGTTTCTTGAAAATTTCAGCATTTAGTATATAACCAGTCATAGTAATCTTAGGCATTTACCCCAGAGAAAAAAAAGCAAATTCTATACAAAGACTTATGTATGAAATTCCTTGCAGCTTTATTTGGAATCATGGTATCCTGGAAACAGGATATAGATATACATGATATAGATATAGATATAGATATAGATATAGATATAGATATAGATATAGATATAGATATATTCTCCAACTTGCAACAATCCTCTTGCCTCAGCCTCCCAAGTGCTAGGATTACAGGCATGCACACCACACCTGGCTAAAGGTCTATATTTTTAAAGACAGATGGATTTCAAAAATAATTATTATGCTCAATCAAAAGAAGTCAGACAGGACTGGGCATAGAGCTAGGGTTGTAAAGTACATGGTTAGCATGTGTGAGTGCCTGAGTTTCTCCCTCAACAATGAGAACAAGAAGGAGAAGGCGTGGTGAGAGAAGACAGAGAAAGCAAGGAGGGGAAGAGGGAGGAAGAAGCAACCAGATTAAATAAATAAATGAATGATTAAGCATTGTGTGATTTCATTATTTAAAACTCTAGAAAATAAAACTATGTGACAATGACCAAAAACAAATCACCGTTGCCTAGGGAGTAGGGGTGGTCAAGAAGGAGGGATTGCAAGACAGCCAGAGGAAACCTTGAGAAATGACGGACACTTTCACAGCATATGTTAAAATTTACCAAATTGTGTCCATTTTCAGTTTGTTGTACATAGATTGCATTGTAATAAAATGGCTACAAATGAAAGTACATTGTTGACTATTTCACTGTAATAGGTACAACTAAACTTTAAATCTGTAGAATATTAACCTTAAGGGCATTTCTTCTCACACGGCATACAGAATTCCTCAAAGCCTTTGGCTGTCTAAGCCTATTTACTCAATTTGGAGTCCAGTTGGCAAGAATGTATTGTGTGTCTTGGAGAATTCCTTTTCTGCTGTTAAATAATATCCTGAATCAAACATCTCTGAATTAATGTGTGATATTTAGCTTTTGGTTCACTGAGCCTACTTTTGGGAAGGAAAAATGGCTTAGTTCAATAAAAAAAGGAGAAGATGAGTTATATTATCTACAAGGTACCTTGCATATAGGCCTAAGAAACAATTCTATGTGATACAATTACATAAAACACTTAAATATGTAAAAATGAGTAACTTACCTTCTAATCTACTCCCCACTCTGATTTTCTAGTCTATCTTTGTTTTTAAATTATTTATTTAAAAAGTTTATAGAGCACTGACATATGTTGAAATGCAGGATTTTCTTCCAAGGACTCACAGAAATAAGATAGTTACATGATGTAAAGAACCTGACAGGAAATGAGACTGACAAGTTAAAAAAAAAGAATAAATAATACTCTGAACAAATGTCCTGATGGCTACATGGAAGGACCTGCTGAAGATAAAGGAATTATGGGAAAAGGAGTAAAAAATGAAAGTCAGGATTCGAGTTTATTCTTTGGGTTAATTTGAATGAAGCTGGATTTTCTTGTTGTATTATATAATAATGATAAAAAAATAAAAGTCATCACTCCATTTCCTCTTCTTTTCCAGGTTTACATTTAGAGTGCTTTCTCCACTACTGCGCCAGGACAGGTAGAGTCTGGATGCCCAATGGATGCAACCTGGGCATGACAGCCTGTTGATAGGAAAAGTTATGGGCTTTCAAAACAACTGCTCAGAGCTCCAAGATACTTTTAGATTCAATAATAACCACATACTTACACACATCTAAGCCATTTGTATGGACTCACTTCAAAAGGTGAATACAATGTGCTATTAAAACAAGTAAAAACCATTGTCGAATTTATTTAAACATCTTGCATTTCCTTTGTCCTAATATAATGTCCTAATATAATGTCCAAACATAATTCCAATCTTAGCTTCAAAACAATTTGTTTACTATTCATAAATCCACTAATGTGTTCCAAAACTTACCACAAAATGTTCTGCCAATGACAAATCCCATAGAATAGGCCTGTAATTCTAGCACTGTGAGAGGCTGAGACAGTAAGAGCATAAGTTCTAATGTGGCATTGGCAACTTAGTGACTCAGTAAGGCCCTGTCTCAAAATAACAAACAAATGAACCAATGAATGGAGCCGTAGCTCAGTGTGAAGTCCCTGTATTCAATTCACGATACCATCAAAAAATTCCCATCTAGGATACTAACCAGTTTCCCATTAGCAGAACAAAATACCCAACACCAGAGATTTAAAAGAGGAGATATATAAATATAGATATATAAACAACCTTTTAATAAAGGACAAAAAGATACACAGAGAAATGAGCTACAAATACAAGAAGCAATTTCACAAAAGACTGAGGCAAGTTTCCAATAAACATATGGCATAATAATCAACTTCACTAATAAAAAAAAAGTACAAGGGATGTAATTTTCAACTATGAGATTTACAGAGGAGGATAAATGATTAAATACAATGTTGGTATGGATATAAAACATTTTTCTACGTACCTATTGCAGATATAAATTCATAATGCTCTCCTGGAGAACAATTTGGCTATTCTACTTCTAGAAACTCAGCATAAAGAAATGATAGTCTAAGTCCACAGGGATAGAGAGTCTAACACATTTACCAAAGACTTTTGTCTTTATCTACAAAAGCAAAAAATATACAGTGACCAAATGTGGAGGATTGTTCAATAAATTATGGCAATAATACATAATGAACATAATTTGTCATTTAAAGTGATAATTTAGCTATGTCTTTATTGATACAGAAAGATGTAATGGATATATTGCTAAATTAAAATGGAAATTTATAGACCAGTATGCCATTCTTCTTTTAAACATATATACAGATGCATACATAATATTTGATATAAGAATTTTAAAAAGCAAACACTTTGGTGGGGGGGCTATCCACCACATAGCAAATATCCAAGAGGTCTCCATCCCTACTTACAGGGCACACTAACAGCTTTATTAACTTCTTTACACTAAAGACAAGTGCACCTGCTCACTCTTCTCAATCCTGATGAATTAGTTGCTGACTTCAAAAACGTTAAGTCCTGTGTTGAAACCTACACTCTCAAGAGCCGGCATCTCTTGTGTGTGAGAACTGCAGACCTTCCTACATTATCCCATCAGCTCTGACAGGCTCTGGTAAGGCTCAGGATTAAATCTTTCCAAGCCAGCTAAGAGGATTAAAATATGGACACAGAAACATTAACACCCAGTTTGGAGTTTAAATATACATGCCTGACTAAAAACCATTGGCTAGTTTGCAACTTTTCCTTGCTGCTATTTGCTTTTCAGGACCAGGAGGAAATCCGAAGCTAACAAGCAACAGCCACACCTCCCACTGAAACTGCCACTAAAATCGCTGAGGCTGAAGGATTTAGAACTGTGTGGATGAACAACACTCCACATTCCTATTTTTTCTCAACATCTTCCGAACAGTGCACCTGTGTATCTATCCTCTCCCATGTTCTAACGTCTACTATGTTTTGCATTTCCTCTTCTCTGACTCAAATGTCCATCCCATTCCATCTCCCAAGCACATGTGAATGCATGAAAATTTCTTCTCTTCACCGTCTTCATCAGACATTCCCTCCTCCTCTTCCTCCTTGCTCAACATCAACTTTTTATCTCAGCAGAAGTTAAGCAGAAACAGATGTGAATGCCCACAGTGTTTTCGAGGGCAGCTTACTGACCAAAGATGAGCATCGGTCCACAGAAGTCAGCGTCCTTCCAGTGCATCACAGCTGAAGACAACCATCATCAAAAGCCATGCCTTCCTCAGAGGAGTCTGTGTCAGAAGACTAAGGTAGAAGTACTACAGTCAGCTATTTTGGCGCCATCTGTAGAGCACTCCGATGGGCTATATTCACTCAAGAACTCCCTGCAGTGTTGCAAGACTTTGTCAGCACTGGACTGTGCCTTGACTTCTTTCACAAAATCCAGCTTCTTCCCATTTCCCATCATAGGTGCTAACTGATAATAAGCAACTTGCCCTGTGATCCTTATCTTACTTAGTATTTGCTTCTGGAGAACCCCACCTGTGATCGCTAGTACTATAAGCATTCATTAAGATGATATTTGGGGACTACTTGTTCAATCCATGATAATCAGGAGCCCGTGACAGAGGGAAGATGCAACCCAGGCCCTGAAACAAAGTGAGTGTCCAACTGCCACATTTTTCACTGGTGGTGAGCATGCTATTTTGGTTTACGTCTAAAATATCCCATAAGATATTTATCTCATTGCAGAGGTGGGGCTGGCAGAAAGTGATTAGATTATGAGGAATAATTTCCATCAATGGATTAAACCATTGATAAGAATTTGATGGCATTCTTGGAACTTAATAGTAACTTAGGAAGTAGAGTCCAGATGAAGGGAGTATGTCACAGAAATGGAAATCTAACACAGGCAGTGAATTTGTTCAGCATATGCTAGAGAATCAGAAAAAGGAGATGTGGTGTTGAATATGTCAGTGGGAAGAAGGGAATAACTATGAAATATGAAGATCTTTATTTGGCATGCTAAGAGCCACCAGAGAGTAACCATAATTGTAGAAGCAATAACCAAATGGACCAGTAACCTGGTCAGTTGACATTCTACCTGAAGTCATCAGTGTGAGCAGGACGTACACACAAAGAAGGTGGGCAGAATGGCAGAGCTAAAGACTATACGCGAATCCAATGGCAAGAACTCCAACTTCCCAATGCTGATTTATCTGTTGCTATAGTGGAAAGTCCAATCTGCTGGGAACAGAGAGGAGTGCTGAGCTCCTGATAGGACAGCACCTCAGAAGGAATTATTGGCCACTTGCTGGCAAGTAGACTACATTGAGCTACCATCCTAGAAGTTCCAGCTTTTTGTCCTCACAGGACTAGATATATATTCTAAGAAACTCCTTTGCCTCTCCTCACTGCAAGGTGCCAGCTAGCACTGCTAAGTGCTTGATCTATGGAGTTCCTCTTAACAGTACTGTGAGGCCTGCCAACTTGCTTTACATCAACACAGATGTGCGAGTGGGCACACATGTATCACACACTATATGATCCAGTAGCCACTGATCTGGAGAGCACTGAAGGGCCCTACTGAAAGCACAGTTGAAGTCCAGGCTCATAGGTAATACTCTGCAAAAATGGAAAGCCATTTTCCAGGATACAATAATATGTACTGAATCAAAACCTTTTATATACAGTCATGTTCTCAGTAGAAGGATACATTGGCTCAAAAATCCAGGGATAGGAACAGAAGTGAACCTACTCATATAATCCCTTTAAGGGAATTACTGAATGACTCTATGCATCCAATCCGTGCAAACCTGAGGCCTTCATATTTAGAGAGAACCTCCTTTGGAAAGGGGGCACACTTTTGCTAAAAGATGTATTGAGCACTCCATTGAATTAGAAGATAAAACTGCTGTCTGAGCACTTCCAGACATAGACCAGTAGGCAAAAAGGTGATGACCAGGGTCAGGAAAAACTGACCCTGATTATTTACAAGGAGAAAATTTGCTGCCATACAGTAAGGGAAGGAAGGTTTGTGCTGGTGATCCCTGTGGTGCCCAATTTTGAGTGCAATTGGACAAATATAGAGAATACAGCTTGAGATGCTCATAGTGACCAGCTCAGGCCCCTGACATCAGGATATCCATGAAAGAAAAGCTGAGAGTGAGGAAAACTAGGATGAGTTATAGAATAGTGAGTTACAGTGTAGTTGACAAGGAGAATCAGTTTCAGCTTTGAGATTAAATGACCTACTCCTCTTCTTTTCTATGTTTCCCCTACTCCCTCTCCACAGAAGAATTATTCAGTGGAATCTTGCAGAGTTGCTCCCTGAACTTTCCTGGAGTAGATTTAAATGGCACAAAGGGTTGACCTTGTAGATACAGGTGCTCTGTGTGGCGTCTCCTTCAAGGAAATTCTTACTGCTCTGCGAAGATGATGTGGGCAACAGAATATCTCCAGCTTCAGCAATTTGGTATCAATATTGGCCAAAAACTTTGCCTTCCCAGGACCTTCCACATTTAGTGACTGGGTGAGGTTGGATATAAAGGTCTTACTATTTCAGAGCATGCTCTAATGGATGGTACTCATTTGAGGCTTTGGCTGGGCAGCAGAGGTTCTGTTGGGCCTGCATTAGAGTTTAACATCTCTGCCCAGCAACACTTTCTTCCGTTCCCTTCACAGTCATTGATCCCTAATACCACTTACCACCCCGCACTCCATTTCAAGACCTTGTCCACCTCCCAACCAACAGCAGTTCCATATTAAGACATGCATGGGGAGGCTCTCGATGTTATCTGGGTGCATTTATGTCTGTGCAACACTGTCAGTGTCCTGGTTGCTTCTATAACAAGTAGAGAACTTTTTGTGGCCAAAATCCAGGAAAGCATCCTAGTAACCTAACTGCACTCAGAATGTTAGAGTAAACTTTGCAAGGAAATAAGTGTAACCAAGAAGATGACGAACATCAGGTCAATAAGAGCTCGAGTACAATGCTATACCCACCCTTGTTGTGGAAAATACGGAAATGAATCAGAGCATCTGCCTATTGGCCAGACAGAAAGACGAGGTTATTTTTCTGCGTTATATGAAAGTAAAGGCAGGAACGGTCATGTGTTCAGAGAATTATGGTTTATAAAATACACAGCCTGCTCCCTTGAAAGATTGCCTCTGGTTCAAGGATTCTATAATAAATTTGTGCTTTCTTTTACTGCCACTCTATTCGAAAACTGGACATTTGGGAGAGCTATTTGGACTCAGTTTACCCTTCAGGAATTATCATTCAAATTTTCAGACCTACAGCTAAGTAGTCAGATATGGCAGATTAAAATAATCACATTAGCTTACATCCAGAAGTAAATTTCCACCATAATTCTCAAAAAATAGCGTAAATAATTATCAAATAGACTCAAGCCAGTGTGGTTCCTGGAATACACAGAAAATCATAGTAAAGTCTCTGTCACGATCTGTGGTACAATTTCCTAATGCCTAATTCTGAACTAGACTTAATGTAAAAATTTGCTAAATTAGAAAAGCACTACGAATTTGCACATTAAATCATCATAGAAGTTACTTTATAGTCTAACAGCCTCACAAATTCCAAAGAAATTACTTCTTTTCTCGAAGGGGAAAAATGGTTGATGGCAGATGTGTTGACATGCTTATCTTTCTCAAAACTGGAGTTTTGACAGCTTCTTTATAATTTATGATTTCAATTAAGGAAGCTTTGTCTCTCTAAAACTTTGCCATAGAAATATATAGCAGGCATTATTGGTAGAACAATAACTCTGAGCCCCTCTTTTTATGACATACAAAGATAAATCTACAACCTTTCTGCATAACAAATCCCTGATTTTATACAGACATGCAATGTACCGAATCCCAAAAAATGAGTGTTGCTTAATTAAAACCAATCATGAAAAATTCTTTTACTCTTCAAGACACAAAATTTCCTAACTTGCCTCGCAGCTCTACACAGCCAAGGTTTCAGTTATGGTCACTGAGATGTAAGGAGATATAAGGTAGAATGGCAGCAGATATAACTAGGTTTGTAGATTCCGTAGAAGAAAATTAAGAAAATTCCCATATAATACAGTTCCTACATAGTTCATACTAAGTAATATCTAGTTCCCAAAAGTGAGTCTCATATCTGAAAAGTTGAAGATACTTTTTTTTTCCATGAAGTAAAGGCAAAAATTCATCTCCTGAGTACGATGGGTGGAAAGAGAGTGACAGATTTGGAGAAAGTGGAAAGTTTTAATGTGATCCTTTTAAAATTCCTGCCTCACCTTGGGCTAAGTTCAGTTCACACCACAGGGCATTAACTCTTCTGCATGTCCTCCCTTGTATATCTGGTCACTCTGGTCCAGCTCCCACTCCCAGCATTGGTGTACCTCGTCTGTGAGAAGGCAGAATCTCTGTGGCTTCAATTATTTTAGCCTTGTGTGCCAAAGCCAGTGTGGCTCTCACCTCAGTTGGCACCATGATGGCTGAATCACAGCCCAGACCTCACACTGAGAGGTTAAGACAGGTGGTAGCACTAGCAGAAGATGCTAAGAAGAAGACATCGGAAGGTCTCTACCGAGCAAGTAGTTAGGACTCAAGGGACAGTGGGTCAAAGCAAACCTAGGAAGATATAAAACCCAGATGTAAAACACCATCTTTGTTTAACTCTAACAGTCAGCCAAGTCAGATAGAGCTATGTAATTTACTGAGTAAAGAGAAGTAGCAGACAGGAGGCTAAGGGAAAGGAATTTTTCTCTATGCTCACCCTGTTCCATAGAAACTACCATGCAGGTAGTAACATATAGGTATTTGCAGATAGGAAGTTGGCCGTGTATTAATTCAGGATAAAATCAGAAGCAAAACAATACTAGCCTGGCTCCACAAGAATGGGGCAGACGAAAGTGGAAGCACATAATTTTGTAAAACAACTGTGGATTTAAATAACCTCCCACCTTCTTTCCAAATTTTAGATCATTCAGTGTGGGTAGGGTATGGCTAGCATGCTTGCGTACAATTAAGATAACAATAAAAATTACAATAGACAGTCACAGCTACACTTAATGTTTCCAAAGGGATGGATAAAGTATCATTTTTTTAAAAATCAACCTCCTGAATTGTATGAAGACTCTACTACTTTCATGTGTGGACACATTGCTCAGAGGCCTGATGAGTTTTCTCTCTGAACTTTTCAGCTTTTCTATAGCTGACAAAAATCTTTAAGGGAGAGAGGAAGCAAAAGAAAGCACTCTTCTTTTTGAGATAATATTATTTGAACATGTAAATTAAGTACGTAGCACCTTTGTTTCCCGGTAGACAGGCTGCCTCTAAAGAAGGAGATGATCATCCATTTTCTTGCCAGATTAGGAACACAAGCAGCAGCCTGAGGCCAAGTAGGAAACAGCACATGGTAAACACACTAAAAGGTGACCAGAGTACAAAATTGGATGCTACCACCTTCTCTCTTTATTCCAGCTCTGTGGGTTCTGCATATACAAGTGCATTTGAAGTACAGTGCTTACCAACTCCTATTCACTGCATTTTCCTAATGCTGACAGAGCCTTCCTATTCCTTGGATACTGTTTTAAATCTTAACCCTATTTGCTAGATCATTTAGCCTTGTTTCGTCTGAAAATCTGAAGCCAGAGACAGACATTTTCTGTTAAAGGAAGTTGGATAAGAAGGCTACCTCGCGGGGGAAGTGAGATGCTCCAGATGACCTTGGGAAGTCCCTGCCAGAGTTATGTTTTGAATTTTCCATAACATTTCTTACGTAAAACAGACACATTAGCCATGTTTACTTAGGCACATGGAAGAATATTGAGATAATTACCTAAAACTTCACTGAGTTTTCAGCAAATGCTATCAATAAAAAGGGGGAAATAAAACTTGAATCATACCAGGTGTTTATTTCCACTGATCAAAATTACAGCATAACTGCCTCATTTTGCTTTGCCGGAATAGTCACAAGTTCATGACAGATGTTATCTTAGGACACATTAAAAGGAAAGTACACTGACACTATACACTAAAACATAGTAAAAAGTTGGTTTTCAAAATTCTTTTATTTAAAGTGAAACAATGCCTTCGTAAATTCAGAATCATTTCAAGTCTGTTAATGAGGATATATGAAGTAATCCATATTTAGTGAATACTGATGAAGTAACAGTTAAATGCAACATTTCATTAAAAATATTACAAAAGTCATACCATAAAGTAATGAATGGCTTCTGTTAGTTTTTACTTAGCATCATGTTCATAATGTCGAGCTTCACCGACCATCACAAGCAAGGAACAAAGTATATGAGGCTGTCCCTAGAGGGTGCCATTATGATCAGAAGGGACATTTTAAAGCTTTATTTAGAAAGATTAAAAACCTACATGAGAATATAACATTCACTTTTGACAAGACAGGCTAGTTCTTATGATAGCAATAAAAAATAAATACCAAAAAATATTTTTTGAAGGATTTCTGTGGTTCGTGACAGAGATTTAAAGTGAAACTTGAGGCAAGGCTTCCTGGGCTACATAGTGAGTTCAAGGACATAGCAAGACCATGTCAAAAAAAATTAAAATGAAACCTCACTTTTCTTTGTCCATGGTTGGTGGAAAAGTATCAAGTCACAAACCATGCTCATCATAATTTTCTATATATGGTGCTAGTGAGGTTATTCAGTTTCAGCCAGAGATCAGGAAACATTCCAGGGCAATGAGATCTCATCAACTGTGAGACACTATCTCACGGGAAATGGTAGAAACCCCTTCACCGGTCACTCACTCTTTGCTTAAAAAGTAGAGTGAACAAAATATGATAAGACATGTCATGAGAAGCAAATTCCTTTTAAAGGAAGGTAAAATCAGGAGATAAAAAAGGAAGCAAGTACTCAGTGCCTACCCCATAAGCAAGGCATTCTGACATGCAGTGCTCACAGGCACTCTGGGAAAGGATGGTGTCTGGACACTTCACAGATGAGAAAACTGAAGCTCAGATAGCTTGCTGGAGTCAATAGTAGGAAGTGACAGTTAGGGATTTGAGCCCAGATATGTTTTACTCTTGGGACTGCTATTCTGTTTTAAGAAGGAAGATATGTTAAAATGACTGTCAGAGGATAGACTAGTGTAACAATATTTGGTGGAGAGGTTCCTTTCTATCTTTGCTATGTGAGATTACTACACTCTTAGGAGTATACATTAGTAAAATCAACAATATCTGCTCATTGTTATGTTTGCAAATTAGGAAATTAATGACAACCGTCGTCAAGAGTCCAGTTGCAGTTAGGTCATAGGAATGGAAATTGGATTACTGGAGATCTAACAAGTGATAGAAAACCAAGGCAACTATCGCTGACAGCTCAGCCTGTCTACACACTGTTGTCAGAAGGTTCTCAGTGGCAGCAGGAAATGTAGATAAGACTTTCAAGTAAAGAACAGAGAAGGTGTTAGAGCAAGAGAAAAAGACCATGCAAAGATGTATTCCTTTACAACAAATCAAGTGGCTAATCTGTTTGGAGGTTGAAGAGAAGAGTCACAAGGAAAATAGAATAGAGAGGAACAACTATAGCAGCCATAAATATTGGTAGTAAAATTATTAAGACAAGAATTTAAGGGGTGACAATCAGGGGAATGGAAGTAATGTTGGGAAAAGACAAAAGATGTGCCTAAATACTGATTCATACAGACATCGTAGCATTTATCCCTAGCCACTTAAAATGCTATCACCTGTGACTAAGGAAGCTATATTAGGGACATCAATAAGCCCAAAAGATTACAATTGTACACAGAGAAAGGGAAGGTGTGGCAACATATATTCCTGAGTTTAGTAATATAATAGGTTTGTAGCTATGACACTAAAAGCACGAACTATGGGCTTAAACAATGCTAAATTGGACTTACTAAAATTAAAAACTTCCTCTCTGTGCCAGACACTGGTAAAGAATGAAAAGATAAGCTGCAGACTAGGAGAAAATATTTGTACAACCCTTATCTGGTTAGGGAATTGTGTCTAAAATATAAACACATTCTTAGAATTCAACCATAAGAAAACAAGCCTCATTAAAATTGATGTGAAAAATACTTTACCAGGATGTGTGGATGGGAAAGAAGCATATGAAAAGATGCTCAACATTATTCATCATTAGAAAAATGTTTAAAACAACACTGAGATATCACTATATACATATTAGGACAGACAAAATTTTCTAAAATTGGCAATACAGGTTTAGACTGAGAAACTTTACTTATTTACTGGTAGGAATGTAAAACGAACAGATTCTTTGGAAGACAGTTTAGGAGATATTTCAACAGCTAAACATAATCTTATTATACAACCAAATAATTGCAACCTTACATTTTTCCTCAATTAATTTAAAAAATTATATACACACAAATTCTGCATGTACGTTTTACAGCATTTTTATTCATAATCATCTAGAACTGGAAATCAACAAGATGTCTTTCAGTATGAATAAGTAAACAGCATTTATCAATGCAATGGGACTTTATTCAGTGAAAAGAAGAAATGACCTATCAAGTTGTGAAAAGTATGGAGGATCTTTAATGCATATTGCTTTGTGAAAGACGCTAGGCTAGCTGAAGGAAGTCTAACTTATCAGACTCTATAGCACATGACTGCAATTGTATGACATTCTGGAAAAGGCAAAACTCTAGAAATTGTTAAGAGGCTAGTGATATGTAAGGCCTCAGTTTTAGTGGGAGAGTAAGATAAGTAACCACAGAGGACATTTGGAGAGCAGTGTGACTCTTGATGATATTGTAATGGAGAATTATACATTTATTCAATTGTTAAAACTCACAGAATTTTACAGCAGAAAAAATTAACATTAATAATATAAACTTGAAAACATATTTCAGAAGTATAGGGTCCTGGACTGAATGCAGGGTTGCCAAAAAGTTGACCGTATTACAGTGTATGATGCAAACTCACTGAAGTGGATAGGAAAGCATTGAATTTTAGGAATGAGAAGAATTAGAATACTAACATCGAAAAGGACTGCACACAATCACTGTGCCCTGGATAATTAAGCTGATTCTCCTGGGGATACAGTTTAACAGTTTTGAAATCCCTATATGTATATTTTAGAATTAAACAAGTAAATGACAACAGACGGTGGGAACCAAATTTTTCATTGTTGAAACAGGAAGTAGGGGAGTCAGGAGGATAAGCTAGAAATGGTCCATGTCATGTTGATGATGAGCTCATATTAGCTTCTACAGATACTAATGAACACATATAGAAATATGAATATATATGTGCATATCAAAGGGTAGGATAAACATATATATATATATATATATACATATATATATATATATTTCCTTGCTGTCTTTTAAAAGGAACAGGAGTTTCTTGGAGAAATGGCTAGTTCTAGAGGTGGGGAAGAAATGACTTTGGAGTATCTTCTACTGCCAGAAAGTAAGAAAGTATTTTTTTTAAAAAAAGAAAAATCACAACACAAATATGTCAATGGCTTATGAGAGCCAGTTGAAAGAGCTCTTGATAAAACCAGAACAAGATATGCAAAATGAATTAATATTGGATCATAACCCAAAATCTAACATAAACATCAAGGCTCCATACTGATACAAATAATTGAATAATTAAATAAGCGAAGAAAAGATTAATCTCTTGCAGATGGATTCTACATAATTCATGTAGCTCCTCTGCCCTCAAGGAGGTGAAACACAGGTAATCAATAATACAGTGAATGCTTAATTTTTAAAAAATTTATTACAGGAAAATACACATTGTCATTAATTGCTCCTCACAGTACTCCTTCCACTTCAAAACCATTTCTTATTTTCTTCACATTCTGGAACAATTGTAGAAGTCCTCTTTTATAAGTGTCTTTATGAGATGTGATATGGAGAATGCTGCTGCCAACTACCATCCGAGTACCTCACTCACCGTATTCACTGGATCTGGATCCGTACAACTTCTGGCTCTTCCCCAACATCAACATGACCGTGAAATGTGAAATGTAAATACCCTCAATTAACTCAGTACATCACCACACTCCGACCAAAGACACTCACGAAAAAGGACTTTCAGAACTACTTCAGAAAGTGACAAAAGAATGGGTCAGTTGTGTCTGAAGTGAAGGGGACAGTTTTGAAGGGAATTCATCACAGTGTGTTTTTTATTGTACTACATTCATTTTTATTTAAACTGATGCCATTATTTTTAATCACTCCATGCATAACAACTCACCCATCATAGTGACTTACTTTCAAACAATGTATTACAGCAAAGGAGGAAGTAACTTTACCGTGGAGAAACATTGAAAGCACTTCCTTTGCCAGATGATCAAGGTAAACAGCACCAGGAGAAGTTATGTTAGTAGTATGTACACTTGATATCATGTCCTAAGATTGGCAGTTTACCTATGTGGTCACTAAAGCTCTTAGCTCCAGTGAAATCATGAGGAAAAATAAAACTCTAGTTGAAGGGTATTCTCTAAATTACTCAACCAGTACTTATCAAGATGTTCAAGATCTTTGAAATGAAATTTAAGAAACTCTTATAGAGAGAAGTTGTCTAAGGAGACATAATGACTAACAGTAATATGGGGTCCTGGATAAGATCATATATTATCTAAAGGCATTAAGTAAAAAATGTAGATATCTGAACAAGGTGTGAACGTAATGCATCAACACTGATGTAGTAATCATGGAAGACTCGCCATAGGTTCTGGGCCTCAGAATTTGGATCTATATTTTCAAGCCTCATTCTTTGGATTTTATTAAATAAGAACTGGTTATGGAAAGCTGAGCTACTGGCCAGAATGGTAACTTCAAACAAACAGAGAAAGATGAGCCTCTATGCCTACTTTAAGACCCTGGAAAAAGATTCCCCCACAACCTCATTAAGGGGCTGAATTTCTTGGGGTGTCACTGAGTATCTGGTGCTATTGTTGTTTCCATGGGGCTTGCCTAGAAGATCCCTGTAAGTGTATTTCCCATACAGAGAGCTCTCCTCTCCTCTAAGTTCACCAAGAAAAACATAATGTGGTACATAGGAAATAAGAACTAGAAAAGTGGAGAAAATTCAAAATCGTAAAAGAACTGGAGAGAAATGATAGACAAAGATCACACAAAAAGATATATGACTGAGATTTTTAAAAATCTGAAATGAAGTAATGGACTCGAAACCAGGCAAAATGAAACAGGATGATTAATTCAAGATATCCTCTCAAAGATAAATGAACAAGGAAGCCAGACCAAAATGTCAAGGCAATTATAGAGGGAATGCAACTATCTTTGGTACTATTTAAGATACCCAGGAAAAGCTAGTTTATACACGACATGGACTTGAGCCACACTGTCTTTCAAAAGGCACATACAAAACTCAGGGCATGTTGTTTCCACGAGGATTTCTTGAGAAATTACTACAGACAGATGAGAAGAGAAAAACCATGGCAAATGAACTGACGGGGAAGGCTACAGTTAAAACACAGGTAAAGACTGGCATCTGAGTGTCCTAGAAAACTGTGCAAGGAGGTTCATGGGGTCAATTCCTCTTAGTAATAATATTAAAATGTTATTTCCTTTTTTTGCTATGTATATATTTGTGCCGGCACTCAAAAGCAACAACAGATAAAACTGTACATTTTCACAGAAATCAAAGTAACAACACCTAACTGTATTAGGTAGTACTGATGGCACTTGCCATTTCCAGTTAAAAGATTTTAATTCCAGATTTATGAAAGCAGGCTCCTGTGGAAACTATAAAATTCTTAATTTTATTATGTTTCAACTGTGGGGGACCTGTCTTTTTCAGATGCTGTGTAACGAAGTGGGAGGTTCACAGAACACTTGGGAGCACACTAAGGAGTAGAGTAGTGAGTATCTCAAGGAAAAGCTCATAGGCAATCATTTCAGCTGTGAGTGGAACCAGCTGCTTTCCCCATGAGACACTATCTTTTCTTGAAAGAATAATTGACAGTCTATGATTAATCTGATTTTGGTATTTAGCAGAGACGTTTTTTAAAAGGAATGAAGTGAGCCCATTGGTTGATGGAAAACTAGTAAGAATTAAAGCAAAGTAAGAATTAAAATCTTGGAAAATTTTCATTTGCTACTTTGAGCTTGACAGTTTTCCAATACTTAAAGATTTTCCTGATCTGATCAGTGACTATGTTAATAAATCTTTTGTATTATTTTTAAAGTGTCAATATTTAGAAGATCTGTAGAGATTAGATACTTTCTGTTTAAGATCTGTATAAATCAATATTTTCCAAATGACCAGTATATGATTTTACAAAAGCAAGCACAGATAAAAGATCCATTGGAAGTACAAAACAGATGATGGATTTTAGTTTAACAAAATAGCAACACTTGATTAATATGGTTTAATATTCCACACCAAAGCTAATATTTGAAATCTACCTACTTGTTGAGCTTTAGTGAAGCGTCAAAGAAATATTTTATGATCAGAAAAAAAAAATATCCAGGGGCTGCTATATAGCTCACTGGCACAGAGCCTGTCTGGCAAGCACAAGGTCCTGAGTTCGATTCCAAGTACCAAAAAAAAATTCCATTTTTCAACTATGTCTGTACTGAACCAAAATTTCAGGTACTTCAACTAAAACAATACACCATACTTCTGTATGCAGAAGTATGTATAAAACTCCAGCTGTGTTCTATTAAGCCCAACATCAAAATGATTTGCGAATGTATAACAGTGATGATCTTATGAAATATTAATGTTTTGAAAAACATTTTTAAAAATCTGTAGAGTTTATGTTAACATATAATTAGTTTATTGTTTTCATGTGAAATAAATTTTTAAAAATTTAAAGCTCAGTTTCTAATTTAGGTGATATTAGTAGACATAACCCAAATAAATATGACCCCTTTGAGATTCTCAATAATTTGTAAAATTGACAACAAGTTCAGAGCCCAACCCTGCCCCAAAATTGATAACTACAACATTTTATTAAGTATAAAAATTGACAGTTTAAAATATATTGCTGGAAAAAAATTCTGTAAAATATATTCTTGGAAAAAATTCTTTAAAAGTGGACTCATCTTAGTATGATAAATCTAAAAACTTACATTGTGTTTTCATTTAACAGAAGACCAGAACCCTATTAATATGGTTAAAGACTTCACATCAAAGTATTATATTATATACTTCTAAATATAGAACTATTGGAAAATCAGTATGTCACCTCTCTATCCTTCACAGGTTTAGATAAGACAATTACCTTTACTGGAATTATTTGTTCCCTATAGGAAAAGTATTCTTTGGCTATTTTCAACTTATTTTCACAAGTGTGATTATGATGTGTAAGTTTCTTTGGGTTTCTCCTAATAGAAACTCATACAACTTCCTGAATCTGTAGGTTTTCCTTTTGTCAAATTTGAGAAAATTTCAATTATTATTATGTAACACAATTTTCAGCCCTGCATTCTTTTCACTTCCAGAAATCTCAGGACATGAATATTGGATTTCATTGTACCCCATAGATCTCTGTGGTTCTGCTTTTTATTATTTTAGTCTATTCCCTCTCTCACAAAGGTTAAATTCTCTCCTATAATTTTGCACACTATTTCTTTCCCCTCTTTTCTGTAATTGAACTATCCATGGAGTATTTAATTTAGGATATTGTATTTTTTAATTTGTAATATTTTCATTTGGTTCTTTATAAATTGCATTTTGTTGCCAAAACTTTTTATTTCTCTACTGAGATTATTTGCTTTTATTGATTTCAAACATGTTCCTAATTATTTCTGGAAGCATTGTTAAAATGACCACTTTGAAATGTAAGATGATTCTAAAATCTCTGTCATCTCAATGGTAGCACTGATTGATCGCCTTTTTCATTTCAGACTATTCTGGTTCTTTGTTTAAAGGCTTTTCTCCTGACAGGTAGACATGTGGATTATTATGTTAGAAAACACTAGATCTGATTTAAACCTGTCTTAGCCAACTTTCTTTGACAGAATGTGGGCAGGTGAAGGGAAAGAGTGGTTTCTGGTGGTCAGAAGGAGAACTCCAGGTTCCCCCTTAAGTCTACTGGCACCTAGGGAGGAGGATGGGATCTTTGTTACTACAAGATATGCCTCTGCTGCTCCATTCCTAGTTGATGAAGGCCATGTTGTCACTTCCTTGTGGCCTTCATTGATGTGACAGAGGCAGGGTGGTCTCCCTACCACTAGGTTGTAGAAAATAACTCTTACCTCTGCCCTGGGGCTTTCCTGACTCCACAGAGTATGGAGTAGTTCTGTGTGGAGCCTTGGCCTTTGCTGGTTTAGGAGGCATAGGGTCCTGTCTTGCTAGATTATCCCTTTCTTGGGCACAGTGATTGGGTTTTATTCAGGGTTTGTCTATAATCATCAGCAGTTTTGCATTTTCCTGTTGGTGTGGCTCCAAGTCTGATATATATAAGACCAAAGACAAAAGCCCAGAGAAATTTCCATTACATCATTCTCTAGATCCCTGAATTCCTAGTGGTCTTCTCACTTCTCTTCAGAGTCTTTTTATGTATTTTAATTTATTTATGTTTTTGCATGTAGTACACAGTTGTATTTGTTGTTCTTTTATTTTATCTTCCCAGGAGTGGAAATATCCAAAAGATGGACTTTTAAGTAAAGGTAATGTGTAGGTATACCAGAGTGGCAAAATAGAATAAATAAAATTGGATACTATCTCATAATACAAACCATACACCAGAGAAATATTCTAAATAAATTAAATATTCAATATTCAATATATAACCATAGAAGACAACATGAAAGGAATTTTTAAAACTTCAAGTAGAATGAAATCTTTTTAGTCATAATGTAATATTTAAGAGTTATAAGAAGGGGATATGTTTATAATTAACTACATAGAAATTAATTCTGTCTTAATGGCATGGCAAGAATAAAACAAATTTATTAAAACATTTGGTAAGCTAAAGAAAAATATATATTCCTAATTTAAGTCACAAAGCATTAATCACCTACCCACTGCCAAGAAAATCACAAATAGCCCACTGGAAAATACAGGTAGAGAATATGTGAAGAGAGCTTAGAGGACAGCAAATATAAATAGTTCTTAAGTATTTTCACCAATATTTAATCTTATTCATAGTGGAATGATGTAAATTTAAACATTGGAAAAATATTATACTGCCGTCCCTTTCAGATCAGCAAAAAATCCAAAACTTCATGACATAACAGATTGATCGGTAAGAATTTGGGGAGAGACTTCCATTCATTGCTGATGAGATTATAAATTGGCAAGACTCTTTGGAGAGCATTCTGGTGATATCTATCAAAATGCCTTTCAGGAATGTATGCTAAAATATAACATCTGTATATGAAATAACGAGTGCACACAGGTATTCATTGTAACTCTTAACAGCAAAAGATTGAGAACAAGCTGTGATTGAGTTTTAAAATGTTTACTGTGGCACTCTTTGTACTTTTGAAAATTATATCGATTTGAATTTACATGGAAATACTTTGTAAGTAGAAACACAAAACTGTAATAATTCCTAGCCTATAAGATAGATAAGACATTTATTGAGAACTAGACACATGAGGAAGTCATATTTCATGTAGCAATTTTTCCTGTTTTCAGCATCTGAGTCATGTGACAGAAGGAGAGCAAGAGGGGAAATAAAGAGAAAATGAAGAAGAAAGGCTTCTTATAGGGATATAGGGAAAAAATACTATATTTCCCACAAAATAAGACCTACCCAGAAAATAAGCCCTTCTAGGATTTTAGAGCAAGCTTGAAATATAAGCCCTATCCCCCAAAATAAGCCCCAGTAAACAATATCATCGGCCAGATGCATGCATTTAGTATGTCTGCTGCAACACACAATGGACACAGTGAATAATAAAATAACATTACTAATATATAATTAAAAATAAATAATATTATTGACATTAACACTTAAATTTACAATTAAGTATTTGTAAATACCCAAGCTGGTGTCTTTGGACAAGCAGTAAACACCTACATAAATAGATGAACTCAAGACATATTGCCTAATGACCAACCTGAATACAGACACAATACGTAAGTACTGTGTGCCCTTGGTAACCAATGGATGTGGCTGTCTCTAATATGAATCTTCATAATTCAATGCCTTGTATGTTGTACTGGGCATAGTTAAGGCACTCAAGTGAAATACAGAACTATTTTCTGAAGTTCTGTGCCTGCCATTTTTCTCAGTGTTGTATGGACCATGATTCTTAACTATCATCATTTTTGAAGCCACTTCTATCTTGCTAGTCTTCAACTCACAATTGATTTAATGGAAACTTTGTGAAGCCTTGTCTGCAAGGGGTCTTGACTTGGGTGAAGACTTCATGGGATAAAATGACAGCTGTGTTGCCAACGCACTAGGACCAGGCTACGTAGATGAGAGAATAAGAGAGAGGAAGGGAAGGCCCCTCACACAGAGGACACAGGGAGGAGGTAGTGAGAAGGACCAAATATCCTGGTGAACTCTACCCGGTATGGTGCAGGGAAACTGTATTTCAAGTTGCGACCCATCCTCAGGCATGGCTTTCTCAAACTGTCTTCTCTAATTCATCATTTTAAAATAATTGCATTATTTCTTAATTCCTTGCTGATTTTGCCCTACAGTGCTTTTCATAGACAATTAGTAGAGCCACTACAAAAGTTGTATTTTAACCTCTAGAAGGTTAAATTTCCTTCGTACTTTTGAAGCCTTTCTATAATGCCATCTGTCAGCAAACTGGGAGCAAAAAGCTTAGTGTACTAATGAAGACACACAGTATATAAATATAAATAGAGAAGTGGATAAGCCCTATTCAGATTAATGCTCCTACAAAATCCTATTCCATTCTTACAACAACCCTACAAGAGGACAAATCAGAACTCCAGGTTACACATGAGCCAACAGAGGTTCAGCAGATTATATTATTCAAGTTGATGAGCAAAGAAAAGCTCCATGTTTAGGATTTTTTCCCCAGAGCACATATTTATTCCTATACTTATAGTTTTCGGTGGTTTTGCTGGTTATTAGAATTCTATTCCATTCTGTTCAAGTGTCTTATCACTCAATTCAATTTCATGTGCAGGTCAGATAGCTGATTTTGCTTCTAACTCAGTATCAATACAGACATCATTTGCATAAATAAATAATCGATGGATCATTGTTGTGTATCCATCCCTGTATTCAGAGAAAATGTACACAGGACTTTCAGCATCTTTGTATGCAGAATTTCTTACAACAGAAGTTATAAATTATTTCTGAGATCCTTGAAATTTACAAATTACCACTGTCTAGTTTTTCAGCCCTAGGCTTAAGTTTGTAACCACCAAACAAACATTATAATTTCCTTAAACCCTACATCAGAATTGTTGAACAAGGAAGTTCAGAATTATATTTGCTATGTACATTTGATTTGTGTTTTGCAATGGATCCCAGAAGTAATCACAGGCTTTGCTCGATAAAAGCTATGTTGATAAAATGAAATATTGACTTATGCTACCAGAGGCCAATTTTCATTCATATATTTAATATGCATTTAGTGAGCCTTTGATAAATCCAAGAATTATTCTAAATACAAAATAAAACCTATTAGTATGTGATTTATCAAGATAATTGACTGGATAAAATATACTTCTATTCCCGAAAAGTTGTCAGAACGGAGCCTACTCTACAAACTGCAGGGTTTATAGAATAAGCCAAAACAGAATAAGCCAAAACATCAGCAAAATGTATGACTTTTGCCTATAAAAAAGAGGAACTAGACTAGTCTTACAACAAGGATTTAAATCATGTTAATCTTTTTCCAAGTCATTGAAGAAATCGTGGATAAATTGGGAAATCGATCATAGCTAGGAAAGAGTAATTTTAAGCAGAGTATGTTAACAAAACTTGGAAAAATTATGTTGACACTGAGTCTGCATATACTGCTTCAAGTTGCAGTATGTTGTTGTCTAAATAGGAGATGCAGCAAAAGGTATAGCCTCACCCCCACACTCCAGACAAACAGTGGCACTGCTCGCAGGCATTGTTTGGCACGTAGCCCATATCCTAGGTGCCACTTTTTGTTCCTAAATCAGGTAGAAACCTTTTTCTTCCTCCTCGATTGGGACATGAATATATTAAGAACAAAAATACAAAATTCCAAAATTGTTTTCTTTTTTTAATCTTGAAAAGATTCCCTTTATAGACTATAAAGTTAAATGGTCCATAAAAGAATAAGATAGGCTGGCCCCAAGTCATTTTAAAATCCAAGCACATAACCAACTTACATTTTCTAACTAATAGTGTAAAATAAATCTTAGATTTCAGATATATTTGCTTTACAGCAGAACACTAGTTCTTCCTGATACTTAGTAAAACCATCACTAATATATAATGAATGACAATCTTATATTTTAAATGTTTGATAAAATATGAGCACAGAAATAACTGTTGACTCTGTTTATAATGTAATTGCAGCTATTTACCTACACTAAAATTTTTAAAAGATCTAAAATATTTCTGTTAATAAAATAACTAAAAGCAAGAGAAGATAGCATCATTTCTCACTATGAAAGTCTGTTGACATTAGAATGCACATGACTTTAAGCAAATGTAGTACAAACATTTTAAGATGCCCTTACAGATACTAAATAAAACTCAAAAATATACTGATCCTGACTTTAGGGGGAAAATGCACAAGCAGTGAATTGAAATTGCAGTGACAACATTGGTACTGATGATAGTTTGGATGTTACTTCTATTTAACTATTTATTTAGAGCTCATTATGTCCCAAAACTAACTGAGCTAAGAATTTTATACCCTCTCTCTCTTTCTCTTTCTCTTTCTCTTTCTCTTTCTCTTTCTCTTTCTCTTTCTCTTTCTCTTTCTCTTTCTCTTTCTCTCCCAATGCAGATATAGATAGATACAGGTATAGATGTCAGTATATAGATATAAATATAGATATAGATAAATATAGATATATTTCATTCATTTATTAATGTCTAGCAAAAGTAGGGTGTGAAGCTGAAAAATAAGATTTGATTTTAAGAAACATCAACAGCTGTTTAGTATTAAAATAAACAGGAATAGCAGTATTCTTACTGGTCATAATGTCTCTGGAACTCTGACTTTAGTTCCAAAAGAGACCTTTTTTAGTTTTTTTTTTATTTTAAAGAGAATAAAACAAAAGAGGGCAGAACAAAGCAGATCAGAACAGGACAACATAGGCAACACAGTACTTTACATTAAGACAACCAGACACTAACAGTAGCTATCACAATATCTCTTTCTCTGCTATAGTTGAGCATAGTTTCAAATACAATAATATCAAACATAACAAAATAATATAAAACCACTCAAAGAGTAAAAGAATTACAGGGCATTCTGAAGTGAATAACAGAGAAGGATCAATGGGTACTATAATATCGCATTTTCGATAAAAAAATTTTGGTTTATACTATCACACATATTCAAATCCCTATAAGACACAATGTGATAGATAGAACCAGTGGTAGTAGAAGAATAGAAGCATGGTAGGACTTCTAAGAAAGACGATATTAAATTAGCAATAGCTGTTATAATGTTTTGTTTCTTCAAAACAGCTGTTCATACCATCACGCAAGATATAGTCAAACAAAACAGAATAAAACCATTCCAACTGATGAATGAAAACATTGAAAGGCTTCAAAGCTATGAGATGGGGACTCATGCTTACCATAAAATCTTATATACTCTTATCAATTCTCATACTAGGGAGACTATACAGTATTTACACATGTGAGTCTGGTTTATTTCGCTTATGAGTATGGCCTCAAGTCGTGTCCATTTATTTATAAATATCTCAATGTGGTCATTCTTTATAGCTGAGTAGTACTCCATTGTATAAAAATGCCACAACTTTTTTATCCATTCCTCAGTTGATGGGCACTTAGGTTGTTTCCAAGATCTAGCTATTACAAATTGTGCTGCCATAAACAAGGGTGCACATATATCACTGTGGTATGATGTTTTCAGATCTTCTGGGAATATGCCTAGAAGTGGAATAGCTGGGTCAAATGGGACCTCCAGACCCAGCTTTTTGAGGAATCTTCAGACTGACCTCCACCATGGTTGCACCAGTCTACACTCCCACCAACAGTGCAGAAGAGTTCCTTTTTCCCCACAGCCTCTCCAGCACTTGTTGTTGGCAGGTTTTTCTATTCTGGCTATTCTTTCTTGGGTGAGATGGAATCTCAGTGTGGTTTTAATTTGCATTTCTCTCATGACTAATGATGATGAACATTTCTTCATGTATTTATTTGCCATTTGTATTTCTTCATCTGAGAACTGTGTATTCATTTCAGATGCCCATTTTTTGATTGGGTCTTTGAATTTCGAGGGTCGGATATTTTTTAATTCTTTATAAGTTCTAGACAGAAGTCCTTTGTCTGAGGGACAATCCATTAAGATTTTTCCCCAATTTGTGGGTTTTCTTTACACTCTGCTGGAAATCTCTTTCAATATTCAGAAACTCTTTAATAAGATGTGGTCCCAGTTATTGATTCTGGCAAGTATTTCCTATGCAGTTTGATTCTTGTTCATGAATTCTCTACCTACCCCTATAACTTCGAGGTTTTTACCTACTTTGTCTTCTAACAGATTTCGTGTTTCTGATTTAATATTTAGATCTTTGATTCATTTAGATTTTAGTTTAGTACATGGTGATAGGCATGGATCTAGTTTTAGTCTTCTGCATATGTATAGCCAATTTTTCCAGCACCATTTGTTGAAGAGACTGTCATTCTTCCAGCGAACATGTTTGGCCCCTTTATCAAAGATAAGGTGGTTGAGTGAGTTTGTGGTTGTGGTTGTATCTTCCAATCTATTCCATTGATCTTCAGGTCTGTTTTTATTCCAGTACCATGTTGATTTTATTACTGTAGCTTTGTAGTATAATTTCAAATCAGGGATTGTGATGCC